>APFE030050975.1:84127-107282 GCA_000404065.3 Pinus taeda
AAAAAACATTAGATTATATTGTCGATAAGCTAATCATTAAAAAAACACTAGTCTCACTTTTCCATATAAGAAACCAAAGTTGTTGGCCTATATTAAAAGTCCTACATAGGAAACCAGGAGCAACAACTAAACAAAAAAACATGAGAATGTAGAAACACAACCAGAACATAATTCTTAATCCAAATCCTTCACACTCGAACTAGATGAATGTGTCTCTCAATATGAACCAAGTGAGCTTCGAGTTTATCCAGGAAATTCTACTGCTTCCATTGATTACGCTTAATGTCATTAGCGAAGGAGATAATATCATTCTTGTCATCATGCTTCTCCTTTAGGACTCTTCCAAGTAAAGTATTTAACTGATAATGAAGAGTAACTAATTTGATATAACTAATTTGATATATTAGTTCCTTCTTTCCCTAGAATGACCCGGGTCAAGAAGCCAATGGGACACCTCATCTAAAAGCTCTAAGTTCAAATAAGCTTGTTGATCTTGTGTAACCCAAGTATCAAGTCTTTGGATTTTTGATCAAGTACCATAGGAGGTTATTGAGTGATATGTAATCACCATCTCCTAGATGTGTGACTGAGTATGTGACTGACTAGATTGGACCGATTGGATTGGCCACATCCACCAACCCCATGTTGTCCACGCACATTTTTTCGAGTCATAATCACTATCACATGTAATAGACCCACACAATTCCTGAAGAGAAACTCCAACAATTCCCAAATACATACCCCATCAACCACCCCTCTAGACCAAATAGATAAACTAGATGCTTGAGATAAATTAGCCCCCCTCCCACCACTCTAATATCCAACAAAGGGTATCATATCCATCTATAAACATGCCTAGGCTGGCTAAATAATAACCAATGATTACAACCAAACAATGAGCAATTAATGCCTATGCTGACCCATTCTCTTAATCCACAACAAACACTAGAAGGAAACATCCATAATTTCTTATACTTAGGAGTAAAAACGCCAGTAATGCGAACTCTCTCTTCAAACAACTAGGCCTTTCAACTCACTAGACACAACACAACTACATACCACCACCCATACCATATAGAAAGGTCACCATCGTTCTAGAGGCAGATAAAAACCAGGGAAATTAAAATACTAGGTGAGAGAGGAAAGATGACATACTTAACCTCACAAATTAATTCCAAGGCGCAACAACTCAACAATGCCAAGACCAAAACCCTAGACCAAAAAACCAACATGAAAGATATTTGCTAATCTTGAATCTCCATATTTGCCATCTCCATCCTGATGCTTATCTCCAAAAGTAATGGAAAAAATACAGGAGCTACAACTTCTAAAAAAATTGAGATGTTACACTTCCTTTGACATACCGATTCATGAAGAGAAATAATTCCCATCTATGAATCCATAATTTCGAGTAGTAAACCCAACAATATCTCCTTTCCTAGCTCTGGAAGGGGAAGGAAAATCCCACCCACATTAGAGGAATTACACGCTCAAGGTTCATATTCACTCTGCTCATCACATACCATATATAAGAAGAGTCTAGAATACACCTCTCTAGAAAGCGATGAAATGACTTCACACACCTCATGTTCATGATAGATGGAGGAGACCCCATTTTTCTTTCACTTCATTTTTCTTTCACTTCACAATTTCTTTCACTTCACAGACCGAGGGAGACCCCCAGACCTCATTTTCACAGTTTCTTTCACTTCACAGACCGAGGGAGACCCCCAGACCTCATTTTCACAGTTTCTTTCACTTCACAGACCGAGGGAGACCCCCAAACCTCATTTTCACAGTTTCTTTCACTTCACAGACCCAAGGAGACCCCATACCTCATTTTTCTTTCACTTCAGAGACCACCCCATTAGAGAAAATATTTATAATTTTTCTTAAAATTTAAACTAGTTAATTATTTTTCTTTCACTTCACAGACCCAGGGAGACCCCCAGACCTCATTTTCACAGTTTCTTTCACTTCACAAACCGAGGGAGACCCCCAAACCTCATTTTCACAGTTTCTTTCACTTCACAGACCGAGCGAGACCCCCAAACCTCACTTTCACAGCTTCTTTCACTTCACAGATAGAGGGAGACCCTAGACCTCATTTTTCTTTCACTTCAGAGACCACCCCATTGGAGAAAATATTTATAATTTTTCTTAAAATTTAAACTAGTTAATTATTTTTCTTTCACTTCACAGACCCAAGGAGACCCCCATTTTCACAGTTTCTTTCACTTCACAGACCGAGGGAGACCCCCATACCTCATTTTCACAGTTTCTTTCACTTCACAGACCGAGGGAGACCCCAAACCTCATTTTCATAGTTTCTTTCACTTCATAGACCGAGGGAGAGCCCAGACCTCATTTTTCTTTCACTTCAGAGACCACCCCATTGGAGAAAATATTTATAATTTTTCTTAAAATTTAAACTAGTTAATTATTTTTCTTTCACTTCACAGACCCAGGGAGACCCCCAGACCTCATTTTCACAGTTTCTTTCACTTCACTGACTGAGGGAGACCCCAGACCTCATTTTTCTTTCACTTCAGAGACCACCCCATTGGAGAAAATATTTATAATTTTTCTTAAAATTTAAACAAGTTAATTAAAAAAAATCATTTAAAAACAATCTTCTATATACCTCATTTTTCACTTCACAGACGACCGCTTGGGAGAATATATTTATAATTTTTCTTAGAATTTAAAGTAGTTAATTAAAAAAAATCATTTAAAAGTAATCTTCTATATTTTAAATTTAAGTTTTTTGCTAATTAATTTATATTTTCACTTTAAAAATAAATATTTATATTTTTTTTTTATTTTTTTTTCATATTTTTTTTTCAATAATTTATTTAATTTATTTTTTTATTTTATTTAAAGGAAAAAATAATATTTATTTCTACGTTCATTCTTTAAACACACCATATTATGATACAAAAAGCATTTATTTGTATAAAAAAATTTAGGATATGAAACCCTAAAGTCAACAAAACCCAGACCACACAACAAAGAGATTCAAAAAAATCTAGGACAAAGACACTTAATAGGGAGCATAAACAACACATAAAAATCGACCAAACAAATTACAAAAAAGTAGAAGCCCCAACAAAAGAAATCTAAAAAACGTTGTTGCATGAGGGTGAACCAAGCCCCCTTTCCCCTCAAAATCAATAAAAAACATAGCCAAACAATGGGCATCGAAACAAAAAAAAGGGGCATCAAGAACCATTGAAACCCTTAGCAATGACTGGAGGAAAAGAAACGAACAATCCCCGGAGAAAGCCACACATGGAGACAACCGAAACATGGCAACAACCGTACCAAGGGAGACCTCGAGCAATAGCACCAACTGAAATAGAGCAACTCTGACTGACACAAAAAGTTCACATAATCATGTTGTTTTTAGTGTAATTTTTTAGAAGTTTTCTTATTGTGTTTTCTCATTTCTCAGGAATTTATTAAAATAACAAGTTTGATGAGTAATTCTTGTACAACTGAAATGCTCTAGGGATTTTTCAAGGTGTTGAATCCATATATATATAGTCATAAAACCAGTTTAAATAACACAAATTGAGATTTCATCTCAATTTTTACGACCAAATTCAGACACCATAAAATCTAAAAAATCACACTAAAAACACTCTGCAAACAACCTAAAAAAACCAAACCTAATCTTAACATAGCTCCAGAGACAACCACGTCAACAACAACTACACAAGAGGGAGGTTCAGGCGATAAAGGGAGACAAAGATGCATAGATGGGAGGGCCAAATGGGATAGATGTTCCTCCTTGGTACTCCACTCCCTTAACCCCACATAATTTTTGTTGGAATGATAATTTAAAATGTCGTGGAGCGACAGCGACCGCAGCATACAGTTTTCAGAAAACCTCCAATTGAGCTCGCTGCGATGCGATCAAGTCGCAGATCGCATATCACACATTTTCTTGTTAAACTTCGTTGCATCCCTTCTATTGTCTGCGATTGCGATTTCGCGATGCGATCTGATCGCATATCGAAAATCGCATGTTTCAAACAAAAATGGCAGTGGCGGCACATCTTTTCTTTTCCACTGATGCAATGGTGCGATGTTGTGATAAGCCATGCATTAAATTCAGGTAGGATATTTTCAACCGTGTAACTAATGATATTTAAGGCAGTTGGTAAATGTAGGTGAAACTTTTAATTTTATTGTTTTTATCTTACAGAAGTATGGGCACAAGAAACACATATGAAATATATTTTCTGTGTTGTTCATTATATATATATGAAAATGCAATAGCAGATAGACAGAGAGTGAAAGTGAGCAGAATTAAAAAGGAGAGCTTTTTTTTCTCCAATGCACAACAGTGCTGAAACTCTAATTTTTTTTTTTTTTGAGATAGTGAAAGTAGTTTCTGGAACTGAAGCGTTCCTGTTGCAATCCCTCTGAGTAGAGGAAGACTATTTTGTAACAGTTTTTTTTTGTTATGATTAAGATCCTGAATCAAATAACAGAGCGTTGTTCTCTGTGAAATTTCTTTTGTGTTTGAAATTAACAGAAATTTCCAACATGGTATCAGAGCTAGTCTAGGCACTCGTGAGTCAAATAAAAAAAACAGAGTTTTTTTTTTTTTTTTTTTTTTTTTTTTTTTTTTTTTTCACTGTAGGAGCTGTAAGAAGTTTATTGAGCAGATTTTTCCAGCAGAGAAAGTTTTTGCTTGTTTTTAATTTTTACAATCAGTATCTCTTCTTTACCTATACAGAGTTAAGATGGCACATGTTGGAACAGGTTTGACAAATTCCCAACTGCCACGGTTTAATGGGAAAAATCACAGTTATTGGTCCATAACAATGAAAACATTGTTTGCTTCTCAAGGAATATGGGAGCTGGTTGAAACTGGCTATGCTGAACCTGCAGATGCAACAGCGTTGGCTGCTTTGACAGCAGCAGAGAGAGACCAGTTGAAGAGTGACAGGAAGAAGGATGCCAAAGCCCTCTTTTTCCTCTTCCAATTAGTACATGAAAGTATTTTTCCACGGATTGCAACAACAACAAAGTCCAAAGAAGCGTGGGATATTCTCAAAAGTGACTATCAAGGCATGGAGAAGGTGAAGACTGCAAAGCTGCAGATGTTGAGGAGAGACTTTGAAACACTCAGCATGAAGGAATCTGATACAATAGATTCATTCTTCACTCATGTTATTGGGTTGATAACCCAGATAAGATCTCGTGGTGAGATTCTTGAAGAAAGAAGAATCGTAGAGAAAATCTTGAGAAGTTTACCCTCAAGGTTTGAATCTATTGTGGTAGCAATAGAAGAAACAAAAGATCTTTCATAGTTCACGGTAGATGAACTGAGTGCTTCTCTTATGTCTCATGAACACAGACTGAGTAGAGGAACAGATTCCTCTTTTGAGCAAGCATTCAAGACTCAGATGTCTTTTAGCCAAGGAAAAGGTCGAGGCAGTGCAAATAACAGAGGTCGTGGAAGAAGCCAAAACAGAGGCAGATATTATCCTGCAAGCACAAGCGGAAGGAGCTACAATCAGAACCAGGATGAAGGTTGAAGCAAAAAACAAGCTCATGGAAAAGGTATGACAAATCCCAAGTCCAATGTCATTATTGTAAGAAATATAGGCACTATGCAAATGAATGTAGGAAAAAGAAAAATGACATGAATAGTAGGAAAAATGCTAATTTTGTAAATGAAGAAGATAAGAATCCAAAGAATGTACTGTTAACATGTAACATTGCACAAGACAAACAAGAAGATTTTGGTTCTTAAACTCAGGTTGTAGTAATCACATGACTGGAAATATTGCAATGTTTTCCAATCTGGACAAAAATGTGAAATCTGAGGTAACAACAGGAACTGATAGTAAGATATTTGTCAAGGGTAAAGGCAGAGTCAGTATCCGGCAAGAAATGGAGAACAGATGATTGTACCAAAGGTATACTATGTACCTGGTCTGAAATGTAATCTTTTGAGCATTGGACAGCTCATTGACAAAGGTTACAATGTGTTCTTCAAAGATTATATGTGTACAATCAGAGATATACCTCCAAGTAAGAAGATCATTGCACAGGTGCAGATGACTAGCAATAGAATGTTTCCTCTCAAACTCAGGGCAGATTTGAAGGAAGGAAGAACTATTGCGGCTGTAACACAAGAAATATTTCAAGAACAAGTGAAAGATGTGAATTGGTTGTGGCACTTGAGATTTGGACATCTCAATTTCGGAGGCCTGAATTTGTTGCACAGAAAGGGAATGGTAAAGGGATTACCATTGATTGAAAAACTGGATAGCCTCTGTGAAGGCTGCATCTTGGGCAAGCAACACAAAGAAAGCTTTCTAGCAGGAAAGTGTATAAGGGAAAAATCACCCTTGGAAATTGTTCACTCTGATGTGTGTGGACCGATGCAAATACTATCATTTTTTGGAAATAGATATGTCTTAACTTTCATTGATGATTACACCAGAAAGACATGGGTGTATATGCTGAAACAAAAGAGTGAAGTGTTTGAGAAATTTCGACACTTCAAAACTCTTGTTGAGAAGCAGTGTGGGCATTATATCAAAGTGCTCAGAACAGATAGAGGAGGAGAATACATCTCCCAAGACTTTCTACGTTTTTACAGAGAGAATGGCATACAAAAGCAGTTCACAGCACGGTATACACCTCAGAAAAACGGTGTTGCCGAAAGAAAGAATAGGACCATTCTTGACATGGTCAGAAGTATGCTAAAGGAAAAACACTTGCTGCATGAGTATTGGGCAGAAGATGTCACTTGTGCAGTTTACATCTTGAATAGATGCCCAACTAAAGCTGTCATGAACAAAATACCAGAAGAAGCATGGAGTGGTCAAAAGCAAACTGTTGCTCACATGAGAGTATTCGGCTGTGTAGCTTATGCACATGTATCGGATCAGCTAAGGAAAAAGCTTGATAGTAAGGGGGAGAAGTGTGTGTTTATTGGCTATTGCGAAGAGTCAAAAGCATACAAACTCTATAATCCATCCACTAAGAAATTGATTGTAAGCAAAGATGTGCAGTTCATTGAAGATGGAGCTTGGGATGGAAGCTTAGAGAAGACAGTGAATGTGAAGACAATTGTGTCTCACGAAGAAGAAGAGGAAGGGACAGCAGCAAATAATCCTTCCTTGGTGGGTCCTCCTCCACCACAGCAAGTACAACAAACCACACCACAAGCTGGAATTTGAACAGCCTTAAGAAATCAAGGAAGTGCTTCTTCAAGCACACCACAGGGATCAGAAGTACCCTCAAGTTCAGATAGAACGTCAAGCACACCAAGAATACCAAGATTCAGAAATCTGAATGAGATTTATGAACAAGGAGAGGTAAGTAACAATATCGGTCTGAATTCATTATTCGCTTTGTATTGCCATGTTGATGACCCAATTCTTTTTGAAGATGCTATAAATGAAGATAAATGGATTGAAGCAATGAATGAAGAAATTGGTGCAATTAAAAGGAGTAAAACATGGGAGTTAGTATACCTCCCTTAAGGCAAAGATGCCATTGGAGTTAAGTGGGTCTCTAAGACCAAAAGCAATGTTGAAGGCAAGATTGACAGGCACAATGCAAGACTTGTTGTGAAAGGCTACAAGCAGCAACAAGGCAGAGACTATGATGAAACCTTTGCACCAGTGGCAAGGATGGAAACAGTGAGAACAGTGTTGTCTATTGCAGCACAACACAAATGGAAGATTTATCAGATGGATGTTAAATCTGCATTCCTGAATGGAGTGTTGAAAGAAGAGGTTTATGTTGAACAACCTCCAGGTTATGAAGTTGATGGCCAAGAGCATAAAGTCTGCAAACTGAAGAAGGCTCTTTATGGGCTGAAGCAAGCTCCAAGAGCATGGTACAGCAGAATAGATGCTTATCTGAATGAGAATGGATTTGATAAGTGTGATGGTGAACCCACACTCTACATAAAGGAGAATGATGGTAAGATACTCATTGTTGTTTTATATGTAGATGATTTGATTTTTACTAGCAATGATGCTTCTCTCGTTGTTGATTTTAAAGCAGTCATGAAAAGTGAATTTGAAATGACTGATTTGGGCTTCTTAAGATATTTTCTTGGAATTGAAGTAGACCAAAGTGAAAATGGTGTTTTCATTTCTCAAGATAAATATGTAGAAGCAGTATTGAAAAGATTTAACATACAGAACAACAAGACAGCTGTGACTCCAACTGTAGTGGGGTTAAAATTGACCAGAGAAGACAGCAGCAAGGATTTTGATCCAAAATTGTATAAGAGCATAGTTGGCAGCCTTATGTACTTGACTGCAACTAGGCCGGACATTATGCATGCCGTGAGTTTAATCTCCAGATTTATGGAAAGACCGAAAGAGACTCATTGGTAGGCAGCCAAGAGGATTCTAAGGTATGTGAATAGAACAAAGGGGTTTGGTATTTTATACTCCTCTTCTGAAAGTTTCATGTTGACACGATACACTCACAGTGATTGGGTTGGAAGTTTTGATGATAGGAAAAACACATCAGGATATGTGTTTCATATGGGATCGGGAGCCATCTCATGGGCTTCCAAGAAGCAACCAGTTGTGGCTTTGTCAACAGCAGAGGTAGAGTATGTGGCAGCAACAATAACAGCATGCCAAGGAGTGTGGCTGAGAAGAGTTCTTAGAGATTTGTGTCATGAACAAGAAAAGGGCACAACCATTTACTGTGACAATAGCTCAGCAATAGCATTGTCTAAAAATTCTGTTTTTCATAAAAGAACAAAGCACATAGATACCAAATTTCACTTCATATGTGAATTGGTTAACAATGGTGATTGTTTTGCAGCACTGCAGAACAGAGGATCAGCTAGCTGACATCTTGACAAAACCATTGGGAAAGAAAAGTTTTGATCATTTCAGGAAATGCTTGGGTATGTAGAAAAACCCACCAGTTGAAATTAAAGGGGAGTGTTGGAATGATAATTTAAACTACGGTGGAGCGACAATGACCGTAGCATACAGTTTTCAGAAAACCTCCAATTGAGCTCCTTGCGATGCGATCAAGTCGCAGATCGCATATCGCACATTTTCTTGTTAAACTTCGTTGCATCCCTTCTATTGTCTACGATTGCGATTTCGCGATGCGATCTGATCACATATCGCAAATCGCATGTTTCAAACAAAAATGGCAGCGGCGGTACATCTTTTCTTTTCCACTTATGCAATGGTGCGATGTTGTGATAAGCCATGCATTAAATTCAGGTAGGATATTTTCAGCCGTGTAATTAATGATATTTAAGGCGGTTGGTAAATGTAGGTGAAACTTTTAATTTTATTGTTTTTATCTTACGGAAGTATGGGCACAAGCAACACTTATGAAAGATATTTTTTTTGTTGTTCATTATATATATATGAAAATGCAATAGCAGATAGAGAGAGAGTGAAAGTGAGCACAATTAAAAAGGAGAGTTTTTTTTCTGCAACACACAGCAGTGCTGAAACTCTAATTTTTTTTTTTTTTTTTTCTTTAGATAGTGAATAGGCTTTGGAACTGAAGGTCCTGTGTAATCCCTCTGAGTAGAGAAAATACTATTAACGTTTTTTTTTTAATGATTAAGATCACTGAATCAAATACAAAGTCGGTTCCTGTGAAATTCTTTTTGAATTTAAAATTAACAAACAATTTTTTTATTCTAAACTATTATTTTTCAAATTTACCATTTTTAAAAAAATAAATAAGTTTATTTTTAAATATTTTTATATTAATTTCCTACATATTAATGTATACCTTCATTTTAAAAAACTCAAATTATATGAATAAGTGCTGAAACTCTAATGTTTTATTTAAATTTTTTTTTTTTTCTGAGAGAGTAAATTAGTTTCTGAACTGAAGCGTCCTGCTGGTAATCCTCTGAGTAGAGAATATATTTAGAAAGTTTTTTTTATGATTAAATCCTTAAATCAAATAACAAGCGATATCTTGTGAATTTCTTTTGTATTTGAAATTAAGAAAGTCCAACAATTTTTATAGTGCTAACTTTTTTTCAAATTACCAATTTAAAAATTAAAATAAATTTTTTAAATATTTTAAAATATTAATTTCTACAACATGATAACCTCATTTTAAAACACAAATATATGTATATTTATAAATTTTTTTTTTTAATTGCAATATAAATTATTAAATAGGAAATATATACTTCTAATACCACTATCTCAATATATAAATATTATCCAATTATTCTACTTAATACCTAAAGACATGGATAAACGAGAGTACCCAAATTTCTTACACGCTTGGGATAAGCTTTAGTCTAATCCAAATTTTCCATGTACACAGAATTGCCTTCCCCTGACTCATGACTTCCCCAAACCCTTCTTCCTTTTGCAACCCATTTCAAAAGGCGTGTATGAATTTGTTGGCAGCGTTTTGAATTCCTACGTTTCTCCCTACATTCCTAAGTTCAATATTATGTTGATTCTCTCGCCGGTTAACCATTTTATACTTTTGCCTTCGTGGAATGTAAATTTATGGAAACATAGGCTCTTCCTTAGGTGATGCACAGGCTGATATGCAACATATTGAATACATACTAAATATATTTCACCATGTGGCATCACTTGCATTTCTTCCATCATGTACTTCCTATGCAACGGTTAAGTTTTCATACATTCCATAGCCATTGCCCTTGACTCGACAGCTGAAACATCGAATCTGCAAAGACTTTGAACGTCTTTTATACTCCACTTTTTATTACCAAAATGCGACTGGTTCGGTTAGGTCCAGTTCTTCACTTTGGTTGCTTCTCTCGTGTTTCTGAATTTTGAAGCTGTGAGAAACACCATTTTATATTTTTCTATTCTAGTTTTTTTTCTATATCAATTTAGAATATTTTTTCTTTTCTGAGCATAAAGTTTCAAAATATTTTCAAAATCTACCATCCACATAAAATACTTAGAAAAAACCAAAGCATTGAGAAATCGAACTTGCGAACCCGTGCAACCCAGCGAAATTCAGGGTTTTCTTTTCGAAGAGAAGGGAACTTATTACATTCGGCATTGGCATGTTCACTGCGCAGAGCCAAGCTCTTCTACTCTACGCATCAGTTTAACTCCTGCCAAATCTCGATGAATCCTTGACCTAACCCTATAGTAGGCTTAAGGGAAGCTCCGTCCTCCGTATAGACCTAAACGCTAACTGGCACCATATTTAACTGCTTGCCACCACATTGACAGCGTTAGCATCATGTCACAAAGCAATATTCATACGTATTTTGTATTTTTACCTTATAATTGTTTAACATAGGTACATTACTATCTATTCTAAAAAAATATAAACTTCAATTGCAAATATTTAGATTGCAACTTTACAGAGTATTTATTCTATCGATCAATTATTTGAACCCTATCCATTGAATTCCAAAATATTTCTACGATCTACAATAAAAATAATACTCCACTACACGTTCGTTTTCACTGCTGTAATTAACAAAAACAAACCATATCTAAATCTTATAACTGACATCAATCTCACAGACATAATATATAAAACTTCACTCCACTACACGTTCGTTTTCGATGCTGTAATTAACAAAAACAAACCATATCTAAATCTTATAACTGACATCAATCTTACAGACATAATATAAAAAACTTCATATTTTCGTAGGCAAGCCGGAAAAGGTAATGATTAGATGCAACTCATTTATTTATAACCTAGTCTCTAGGTTAGGTGTGAATACCTAGAAAGACAACATTGTTATTATGATACAATTCGCCGATATAAATGTGATACTGAACACTATTCATAGCATCTCTATGCTCGCTTTATCTTCAGCTATGCGTGATTGAAAAAGACGAGCGTTGCAATCGGTTTCTCTATGTTGACGTGAAGTCTCTCAAAAATTTATGCCTCGCTCTTTGAATTTGCAATCCTGTCCGTATTCATTACACCAAACTTCGGTTTTGAATTTGCAATCTGTCCGTATTCATTACACCAAACTTCTGTTTGTGTGTTTGGGCCAAATTCTTTGAACTAAATGCCGGTGGCAAGCCTCAAGTCATTTTCTTCCCGGAGATGCCTTAAAACAGTCATTCATCATTCAATTCAAATCTAATACACATATTTCGTCATCAGTTTGTTGATTGGAAAAATTGTGTTTGAACTTAAAATTTTGATTTACAGAAGCAATTGTTTGACTTTAGTTTCTTAAATATCTCTAAAATGTGGATACAAAATAAAAATAGTTAATTAGTTATGAAGAGAAGAATTACAATTTTATAAACTTGCTATTGGTTTGTATGGTTAAGCTTATTGTCAAGAGAGAATCAAAATGTTGTAATTCAAATATATGATAATGATTATATTGTAGATTTTTTTTGGTGGCTTGATTTATGGGTTTTGTTTGGGCCAAATTCTTTGAACGAAATGCCGGTGCCATGCCTCAAGTCATTTTCTTCACGGAGATGCCATAAAACAGTCATTCATCATCCATTCAAATCCGATACACATACTTTGTTATCAGTTTGTTGATTGGAAAAATTGTGTTTGAACTTAAAAATTTGATTTACAGAAGCAATTGTTTGACTTTAGATTCTTAAATATTTCTAAAATGTGCATACAAAATAAAAATAGTTAATTAATTATGAAGAGAAGAATTACAATTTTATAAACTTGCCATTGGTTTGTATGGTTAAGATTATTGTCAAGAGAATCAAAATGCTGTAATTCAAATATATGATAATGATTATATTGTAGATTTTTTTTGGTGGCTTGATTTATGGGTTTTGTTTGGGCCAAATTCTTTGAACGAAATGCCGGTGCCATGCCTCAAGTCATTTTCTTCACGGAGATTGCATAAAACAGTCATTCATCATTCCATTCAAATCCAATACACATACTTTGTTATCAGTTTGTTGATTGGAAAAATTGTGTTTGAACTTAAAAATTTGATTTACAGAAGCAATTGTTTGACTTTAGATTCTTAAATATTTCTAAAATGTGCATACAAAATAAAAATAGTTAATTAATTATGAAGAGAAGAATTACAATTTTATAAACTTGCCATTGGTTTGTATGGTTAAGATCATTGTCAAGATAGAATCAAAATGTTGTAATTCAAATATATGATAATGATTATATTGTAGATTTTTTTTGGTGGCTTGATTTATGTTTTGTTTGGGCCAAATTCTTTGAAAGAAATGCCGATGCCATGCCTCAAGTCATTTTCTTCGCGGAGATGCCATAAAACAGTCATTCATCATTCCATTCAAATCCAATACACATACTTTGTTATCAGTTTGTTGATTGGAAAAATTGTGTTTGAACTTAAAAATTTGATTTACAGAAGCAATTGTTCGACTTTAGATTCTTAAATATTTCTAAAATGTGCATACAAAATAAAAATAGTTAATTGATGATGAAGAGAAGAATTACAATTGTATAAACTTGCCATTGGTTTGTATGGTTAAGATTATTGTCAAGAGAATCAAAATGTTGTAATTCAAATATATGATAATGATTATATTGTAGATTTTTTTTGGTGGCTTGATTTATGGGTTTTGTTTGGGCCAAATTCTTTGAACGAAATGCCGGTGCCATGCCTCAAGTCATTTTCTTCACGGAGATGCCATAAAACAGTCATTCATCACTCCATTCAAATCCAATACACATACTTTGTTATCAGTTTGTTGATTGGAAAAATTGTGTTTGAACTTAAAAATTTGATTTACAGAAGCAATTGTTTGACTTTAGATTCTTAAATATTTCTAAAATGTGCATACAAAATAAAAATAGTTAATTAATTATGAAGAGAAGAATTACAATTTTATAAACTTGCCATTGGTTTGTATGGTTAAGATTATTGTCAAGAGAATCAAAATGTTGTAATTCAAATTATATGATAATGATTATATTGTAGATTTTTTTTGGTGGCTTCATTTATGGGTTTTTTCTGGGCCAAATTCTTTGAACGAAATGCCGGTGCCATTTCTCAAGTCATTTTCTTCACGGAGATGCCATAAAACAGTCATTCATCATTCCATTCAAATCCAATACACATACTTTGTTATCAGTTTGTTGATTGGAAAAATTGTGTTTGAACTTAAAAATTTGATTTACAGAAGCAATTGTTTGACTTTAGATTCTTAAATATTTCTAAAATGTGCATACAAAATAAAAATAGTTAATTGATGATGAAGAGAAGAATTACAATTTTATAAACTTGCCATTGGTTTGTATGGTTAAGATTATTGTCAAGAGAATCAAAATGTTGTAATTCAAATATATGATAATGATTATATTGTAGATTTTTTTTGGTGGCTTGATTTATGGGTTTTGTTTGGGCCAAATTCTTTGAACGAAATGCCGGTGCCATGCCTCAAGTCATTTTCTTCACGGAGATGCCATAAAACAGTCATTCATCACTCCATTCAAATCCAATACACATACTTTGTTATCAGTTTGTTGATTGGAAAAATTGTGTTTGAACTTAAAAATTTGATTTACAGAAGCAATTGTTTGACTTTAGATTCTTAAATATTTCTAAAATGTGCATACAAAATAAAAATAGTTAATTAATTATGAAGAGAAGAATTACAATTTTATAAACTTGCCATTGGTTTGTATGGTTAAGATTATTGTCAAGAGAATCAAAATGTTGTAATTCAAATATATGATAATGATTATATTGTAGATTTTTTTTGGTGGCTTGATTTATGGGTTTTGTTTGGGCCAAACTCTTTGAACGAAATGCCGGTGCCATGCCTCAAGTCATTTTCTTCACGGAGATGCCATAAAACAGTCATTCATCATTCCATTCAAATCCAATACACATACTTTGTTATCGGTTTGTTGATTGGAAAAATTGTGTTTGAACTTAAAAATTTAATTTACAGAAGCAATTGTTTGACTTTAGATTCTTAAATATTTCTAAAATGTGCATCCAAAATAAAAATAGTTAATTAATTATTAAGAGAAGAATTACAATTTTATAAACTTGCCATTGGTTTTTCTGGTTAAGATGGTAAGAGAGAATCAAAATGTTGTAAATTCAAATATATGATAAACATTATATTGTAGATTTTTTTTGGAAGTTTGAAATTTGAATATGATAGTTTATATAATATTTTATGATATGGAGATGATCAATTAAATTATCTTATATATTATATTAAGAAATAAGATGGAGATGCCGATTAAATTATTTTATATATTATATTAAGAAATAAGATGGAGATGCCAATTAAATTATTTTATATATTATATTAAGGGATAAGTATTTTATTATAATTATTTTATATATTAAAATAATATAAATATTAAGAAATAAGAATTTCAATTTTGAATAATAAAAAGATATATATTTATTTGTTAGTTAATTTTATTTTTCTAGTCATCTATTTTTATAATTAGAGTTTTATTTCATTTATTATTATTTTTAATAATTATATATATATATAATATATATATATATATAATTTATATATATATATATATATATATAATTGTTAGGGAATCATGATTAGGTGTTAGTCAATGATCACATCTTTAGAGATAATCCATGTTACCAAACACAAGTGGAACCTTGGTTTGTTGAGGTTTGTTTAGCCAAATTTTTTGAACTAAATGCTAGTAGCATGCCTCAAGTCTTTTTCTTCATGGAGATGCCATAAAACAGTCATTCATCACTCAATTCAAATCCAATACACATACTTTATCATCAGTTTGTTGATGGCAAAAATTGTGTTTGAACTTAAAAGGTTCATTACTTTAGATTCTTAAATATTTCTAAAATGTGCATCCAAAATAAAAATAGTTCATTAATTATTTAGGGAAGCATTACAATTTTATAAACTTGCCATTGGTTTGTCTAATTAAGATTGTCAAGAGAGAATCAAAATGTTGTAATTCAAATATATGATAATCATCATATTGTAGATTTTTTTTGTTGGCTTGATTTATGGGGTTTGAAATTTGAATATGATAGTTTATATAATATTTTATGATAGGGAGATGACCAAATTAAATTATCCTATATATTATATTATGAAATAAGTATTTATCATTAATTATCTTGTATATTAAAATAATATAAAATATTAAGAAATAAGTATTTTTAAATGATAAAAGATATATTTTTTATTATTTAAAATAATATAAAAATATTAAGAAATAATATTTCAAATTTTGAATAATAAAAGATATATTCATTTTATTGGTTAATTTATTTTTCTAGTCATCTATTTTTATAATTCTCACTTTTATTTCATTTATTATTATTTTTAATAATCAATATATATATATATATAATAATATATATATTATATATATATATATATATATATATAGTTTGGTGGAAAAATGATTAGTAGGGGTTAGTCAACCATCACACATTTTATAAATAGTCCATAAAAGATATATATTACTTTATTGGTTAATTTTATTTTTCTAGTCATCTATTTTTATAATTCTTACTTGGAATGTTGGTTTATCTAATGTCCAACAATCTCCTCCCAACTCGTGTGTATAGAACTCGTGACCTACGGTCTCATACCACTCTTTGGGAATCACAATTGCCATTAGACCAAAATCCTATGGTGTTAGTCAATGATAGTAATGCCACAGATAAGGATCCACAAGAAGCGGTTAGCCCATGTTACTAAACACATGGGGAAAATTGGTTTATCCAATGTCCAACATTAATACCCCTTACTTGTTTGTAAATATTCTTTATTTACTTTTACGGCAGTAATTAGCTAATTGTCTCACAAGGATAGATAATAAACATGAATATTTATTTTATTTTAATTTTCATTTAACAATCATTTAAAAGAACTCCTAAAGGGAAAAGATGTTGCTAGGTCAGAGTTCACTTGCCAAGTAGTTATTACAATTAAACATCTCCTAGAAATAAATATCTCAGCTAAGGAAAAGGGAAAAAAAAGGAAGAAGGCAAAAGCAACTAAGAGGGAGAGGGAAAGAGATGAAAACTCTCTGACATGAAGTTGCTAGCAATAAATATCCTTGATCTTCTTACTTTGATCTTAGATCCTTGAGTTTCTTACTTTGATCTTCTATCCATCTTTGAGTTTCTTACTTTCCTTGAAAAAGTTAACTTATCTAAGAAAAATGGTTAATTTATCTAAAAAAAATTGAATATTTTGAAGAAAAATCCATAATAAATTTTCGATTAACATTCTTCCACATCTCACTAAAAAGAAGGTTCTTAAGCATCATTTCAACCCTATTAGCCCGTGTTTTTGAGCACTATCCTATGGGGTTTTACAGTCATGTACTTTGGACAGAGTTCCTAAGCTGGTTGACCATTGGAACTCTAAGTCTGAACCCTCAAGCTAATAGTCTAATAGTCCATAGACTAAGTGTAGCTGCTTGTGACTAGGTGATCCTGGGGTGATAGAGTTTTTAAGCTGGTTGATAGGGTTTTACAGTCATGTACTTTGGACAGAGTTCCTAAGCTGGTTGACCATTGGAACTCTAAGTCTGAACCCTCAAGCTAATAGTCTAATAGTCCATAGACTAAGTGTAGCTGCTTGTGACTAGGTGATCCTGGGGTGATAGAGTTTTTAAGCTGGTTGATAGAGTTCTTAAGCTGGTTGACTAGTGGAATTCTATTTAAAGCCTGAATGCCCAAGCTAATATCCCACTATAGCTGGTTGTGACTAGGTGGTCTTGGGTGAACCTCTGGGTGAAGAAGTGGATTTAATTGCCATTCTTGTTGCAGGATTTTCCCTTCAATTATCCCGTGACAACCTCACTATGTTTGATACAAGATAAGTGCCGTGTTACCGTGATTAAATTTCTGTCAGAGAACTTTCCTTGCTGTGTCTGTTATTTGATTTCTGAATGAACTAGAAATTCTGATAATGAACCCAGAGTACTAGTATCATTTTATTTTACGGTAAATATGGTAAATATGTAAAATATTAAAGTTAATAAGTAGGGACACTGGTTAGTCCCAAGCTAAGCTGAACCAGGCACTGGACAATTAGCCTGGAACAATCCAGAGCCATATGACAGAATCTGAAAAGAGAGGGGCGACAAGCTCTTTGGTAGAAACTTGACAAGGGATTAAAGGTTTAAGCTATAGATATAAACAGAAATAAAAATGTTTTAGTAGGCAATACCATTATGCATATATATAACAATAATGTTAAAATATTGTTTACAAGGAGAACCATTCTTTGTGGAACAAAAATCCAAGAGTTTCCACTTGACACAACAAACTGCTATCTATTGATTCGGATGAATGCTATTGATCATAGTAATAGAAAAAGAAGCGACTGAGAATCAGATGGCTTATGTTCATAAATTGAGAGTTTTAATAAATTTTAAAATGATACTCATCAAAATGAAATTGACGAAGAACTACGGCACAACTAAAGTTCATTAAAAGCAATTACTTCTAATAAATTATGAAAGAAAAATTGGTGTTGAAGCTAGTTTATCTTGGTGTCGAATGTAGCCATCACAATGATTAAAAATGACTTGGGCACTTTAATCATAGGATATTTTGGTAGTAGCCACTTGATTAATGAATGAATTGAAAGTGATAACTTCCTTGAATATTTAAATCAAGTATTTAAATTTTACTTAAATTACCTTTTTACTAAATGATCATTAAAAAATTACTATGGTTCTTATTTATCTTCATCTATGTGGGATTAAAAAAAATTAAATTAAAAAAATAGTGTCAAACAGGCATTGAAACTTATGTTTGTTTGCATTCTGAAACTTATGAATGTTGAAACTTGGAAGACACATTTTCATGCCCTATCATACTAGATATGCTACTACTTATTAATATTATACTTGTGTGCCTTTGTCATAAATGTGGTTGTGTAATGACCCCCTATTCATATTCTCTTTGTGTCACATGATCGAAGTTGGTTTCAATTCATAGGATGAAAAGGAGACAAATCTCATGTGACCTAGAGTGTCATCTAGACATATGTGCAAGATTCAAGCAGAATGTAATTTTTGTCATCATTCATAGTTTAACATACAATTAATGAAACACAATTTTTTACCTTGGCTTCCCTGATTATGCCCTTACTTTTGGCAATGTTCCATGTGATGTTAAATGTGGAGCTTCATAATATGTGGACCCATCCCATGACCTGGAATTTGTGAATTGGGTGAGTAGGATATTGGACATGGTGAGGCTCTTTAGGTTGGCACAAGAAAAAATCACGACCTGGAATTTGTGAATTGGGTGAGTAGGATATTGGACATGGTGAGGCTCTTTAGGTTGGCACAAGAAAAAATCAGAGCCGAATTTGTTAGATGTTTTCACTTGTTTTCTGTTTTTGTTGTTTTTTAAGCATGACCATGCTTAATTGAATAATTGTTTCATGTTTCTATCTCTTTCTAGGTTTTTGGTTTTGGTTTTGGTTTTATTTTAATTTGTTAGATGTTTTCACTTTTTTGTTTTTATTTTAATTGAATTTTTGTTTTGGCTTGGTTTTGGTTTTCTTTTTTCAGTCTGGGTCTAGAGGGAGAGGACATTGGCTCTAGTTGGTTGTAGTTAAGAGGGAGAGGAGGTTGGCTCTAGTTGGTTGAGGTTAGGAGGTAGGATAATGTGAAAGAGAAGAGAAGAGAACATGGGATGGGATCCTATAAAGACAAGGCATGCACCCTTTTATTTTTTATTTGTATTTTAGGATGGTTTTGTAATGGGTTGTCTAAATTAATTGTGTGTGTGATTGGAACATTTGATTATGCACATTTGTTTTCCCTAATACTTCCCATTTTGGCTTTGTGCTTGCAGTACAGAGGTAGAAGAATTACATATTCAATCAATAACTGTAGAATGCATGCTATGGATTTTTTCTGCTATTGCAGGCTTCCGTAATTAGCAATTTATTCATAAATAAGACTGAGTAGGGTTTAAATACACATGTGCTAATATTATAGTTTTCCTTGTATTCCAACTCCATGTAAAGATAGAACCAAAAACATTCATAATCTCTGATGCCTTCGATTTCTAAAACTATATGTATTTAAGAGTTGGGATAATCATTAAGGCTTCTTTTCATTCCATGTTCTTAGATAGTTACATGTTTCTTTTCTTTTGTAACGTTCAATTTTAATAGAGTAGAGTTATATTTTTTACTTTTGTTTTTGTTCTCACAGAAATAGGATAAAATTTAAAAGAATTGGGGTTTATCCGGATTCGTTCGTTCTCCCACACTGTTAGGTTTCTATTTATTCCAAAGATATGGTCTCACACAACCCCAGTTGGAATAGCTATGGAAACAAATACTCATGTGAGGGTCAGCGCCCTCGCTTACTCCAAGGCAATGCGCCAACATAGGTAGGTAAGTATAGACACCTATAGCAGGGAATGTCCCGCAGTCAGACTGCGAACCAATCATCAATCAGTTTCGTTACAATAGTTTTTTTTATTTATTATATGCTTAATTAGACTTACTCGGTCACACCTATATTTTTGAGAACTCATTCCTCACGTGCCCCTAAAAAAATGCAGGTGAGGTGGTTAAACGTTACAGGGTATCCACCTAAAAGGGTCGTTACTTAATTTGGCATGGCATCTTCATGTTGAACTGCGGCCCTATTCTGACTTTTTCTTTGTTCTTTCCTCTGCTACTGCATAAGGTAATAGGCTCTGCAATAACCTCTTCTGCCTCTGCCCAGTGCTGTTCAAGGTTTTTTGAGAGGGACAACACGCTTGCTTTCTCCGTGGCAATAGGTCTTGTGATGTGTGCTAATGATGAGTAGTTTAGGGTAGGCACGTTTATTTTGTCAACATTGAACCAAATTACTGCCTCCTTGTTTGAAATCAATCCCTTAGAAATGGTGTCACGCAAGTTTTGCATTCTTTATTCTCCTTTGATCAGTCTACTATGAACATTTTTGTGGGGTTATGTCATATAAGTGTGTTTTTTATTTCAGCTTGAGAGATTACAGGCCAATGAATCCAATGAAATGACAGTGACATTTAAAGATGTTTATTTCAACTGAATTAAATTGAAATCATAACAATGTGGATAGCATTCTCTAATCTTGAGTGGATCAAAATGCTTTGGAAATGGAAGAGAGTATATGGCAATTGCAAAACATATGCCAACAAATATTTTTTCTATATTTGTGAATTTTAAGTATGAGGTGGAGATGTGTGCTAGAAAAGAGGCCTTCTATTATTGGCTAGCTTGTCTTTAGGTTACTCATATTGTGAGAAAAGAGAGAATATTCAGTTGTTTAAGACTTTTGCTTTTAGTTTTACTGTTCTAGATAATCTCTCTCTCTCTCTATATATATATAACACTTTATTACTTTTGATTTCATTTGAAATGCTTGGGAAAATTTAAAAAGCCTAGATTTCTATTGTGTATCACATTATTTATTTGACTTGGATTTGAAAGAATATTTAATTATATAGTATTTTGTATTTATTATATAAAGGTAAATTTCTTATGATAGGAAAAAAGATAGATGAAGGAGGAGAGTAGAGCAAAGTTGAAATGTAAGAAGGGAGTTCTACACAAGAATGTAGTTCAATTCATGATATAGATCAATAGGATAACAATTAGTTTTGAAATAATATTTAAGTAATTATTATTTTTTTATTAATTGACAATGAAATTGCTACTAAATATTTACTTCTCTTTTGATATGAAACAGATTATATGGAAAATTCTTTTTACAAGTGTAAGATATTGTGCTAGATAAGATACATCCAACCCTAAAGTTTTTGGAAGGTCCAAATCATATAGGAGTAGCAAGTAGATGAAGTGTAATTGGTTAAGATGAAGAAGTGTAATTGATGAAGACAATTATATTATTATTGTTGATGTAAACCTAAAAAAGGAAAAACAAATACTATTAACCAATCATTTTCTTTTTGATAGGGGGTTGCCCCTTCTCACAACCTTCATGGATAAAGCCAAAGCTATAATGGAGGAGTGTGTGTTTTTATTTGTATTTCTCATGCTTTTGTGGTTTAGTTTTTAAATTTTTTATTATTTTTCTATGGCTTTGGTTTTTAAAATTATTTTGCCATCATTTTATAATAACAATTTTTAATTATTTATTTTTGAACTTAAAGATTAATAATATTATTTTATTTTTTAATGAAGTGCTTTTTTTCATAATAATTTTATAACAAAAATTTCTAACAAAACATAAACTTCAAAATTTACTGGACTCTTTATGTAAAAACTTTGGATATCTTTAATTTTCAACCTCACATTTCAAAATTTATTTTTTGCATTTTAAAACTTGGATGTGTAGAAATTCTCTTTATTTTAAATTTCCCATCTCAAAATTTAAATCTTAGCACACTCTGAAGACACATTTAAATAATAACAATTATAAAATTACATTTAAAATTTTCCATGTTTGATAAATCTACAATTGCATTTTTAATAGAAATTAATTTTCAAAATTCTCAAACTTATAGAAGCACACATTCCCAAGGCAACCACATTTAACATTGATGACGTAGTATTTAATTTTCAATTCCACTACTTTAAATTTGATGCTTATACACACTGTTACATACTCCAATGAAATTTATAAAATTACATTTGTTAACTTTAGACAACCTCATGTTAAAATCTGATATATCTAATAAGATAGAACATTATAAACAAAAGCTTAAATCTATATATTTGTGTTGTGATGTGTTGTAGTGTTTTTTGTTGTATCCTATTAATTTCAATGTCAAATGTTATGTTGTCATTGTTGTGTTTGTGTGTATAAGGTGATACACACAATGCTCCCTATTTAAGTTAATATAACTATTTAAAATTTAAGGTTTGAGAAACACATACTTTTATTGTATTCATATGATATTTAGTTTCTAATTTAGTTTTACCAAATTAATTTAAATACTTTTGATGTTTGACACACCTAAGCTAAGAAAATTTGTGTTTCATTAATTGTATGTTAAACTATAATCTCGAAACAATTGTAAGACATAATCATTCATAGTTATAAGGAGAGCTTCAGCGTAAATCACATAAGAAAGATTTTTGCCAACGCGTTTCGAACCAACCAATGTGGTTCATCGTCAGGACAAGTTGAAAATATAGATCCAGTTCAGCGTGTTAAATAGCCTAAGCAGAGACTCCAACGGCTAAAACAATCTAACGGCTACTTTACCACTCAAGAACCCCAGTCAAACTTCCTCTAATTA
>APFE030050975.1:108579-140170 GCA_000404065.3 Pinus taeda
ATTTAAATTTATATTAATTATTATTAAAATTAACAATAATAATAAAGTTATTAAAGTTAATGATAATAATATTAAAGATTAGAATGACGCAATATGATCAACCAATGTATTTTATGATTGAATGTGGTAAACTATTGTCAAAATGCACAATCATAATCTATGATAGAAAAGTATGGTGTGAAATAATGAGTAATCATGCCTAGCCATGGAAAATGTAGGTCAACCATGGTCAATCAAGATCAACCATAGTCACACAATTGTCAACCATAGGCATATAATTGTTGATCATACTTAAAACATATTTTTTGATGTTTAGACATGGTGAACATGGACAAATATAGTCAACTATGGTTAGCCATAGTGAAAGAATGGGTTCATTATCGTTTCGGTTTATAATACTAATCCCTTAGGTTTATTAATCCCTTAAATTTATAATATTATTAGTCCCTTGTGTTTACTAATATGTTAGGTTTAATATTATCACGTTGGAATGGTACGAAAATTTATCCAATGTCATAGTCTCACAAACATCATCACAATAAGTCAAGCATAGTGACATGCATCATTACAATAAGATAAGCACTCTCATAATCATTGTCACAATTATACATTAAATTGTATTATATTTAATGTTGCATTGCGATCTTGAATAAATTAGGGTTTAATATTCTCATTTATAATATTGCATTTTAGGGTTTATAATCTTAAGGTTTATTATATTATTCTTAGGGTTTTTAATCCATTGAATTTATAATATTTATCCTAGGATTTATAATCCCGTGGGCTTATAATGTAAATCATAGGGTTTTATATTATTCTCATGGCTTCATTATCCCTTGGGTTTATAACATTAATTTCTTGGGTTTATTAATCCCTTGGGTTTAGAATATAAATAATCCCTTAGGTTTAATAATCAATAATCCTTGAAGAAGATTCGGGTGGAAAACATAAGAGCTAGAGGAAAATGGCGGACGAGGGTTTCTGAGAAACCCTTCCACGATAGAAAGAACGGTATGATAGACCATTAGAGACAAGATGTAATACCTCAAACACGGGCTTAATTAAGCTGACAGAGGAAAATAATGAATATTCAGAGCAACAATGATGGTTTCAGCCCAAACAGGAATGAAACTGAACAACCCTTATCCCGGAAAATGGAATAGCCGCCGATCCAACCTGCATAGTAGCACGAAGCAGAAGATCTGAATAAAGGTAAGGATAATACTTCCACAGGACCTACAGAACCAAAAAAGGCAACGTCATCCACATGTAAGCCTATCACAGTGGACTGCCCCAAGATAGATCTATCAAGCCATTGAATTAATGCCTAAATACAATATATGAAGGATCATGTGCTTATCGACAAATTAATTGGCTACTAGCCAACTGAGAAAGCCCTCCAAGGATGGATTGCATCAAAATGGAAGCCAAAAGGGAATGTTACCCTTCAGTTGGGCCCAAAAGGATTTTTTATGGCCATCTTGAATTGCATTGAAGACAGGAACCATATCCTCGATGGAGGCCCCTACTTTTTCATTGTTGTGGGTTTATATAGATTGGATAAAAATATTTAACCTAGACAAGGAAGACTTCAATTGGGCACTAGTAGGGATTTGAATGTACTCCTTACCTCTGGAATATTGGGATGAAGAATCACTCAAAGCCATTGGCAATGGGCTATGAGAATTCATAAAGAGTGCAGAGGAAAAAAAGCTCCATTGGTACACATCATACACTCGCGTACGTGTATACATGCGACTCGGCAAGGCTCTCACAGACTTAGTAAGCCTTCTTCATGATGACTTTGAATGGATACAACCCATAGATTATGAACATGTGCCCTTTAGAAGTAGAAAATTCCATGCTTATGACCATGTTTTCCGTGACTATCCCTTAAATGCAGCCCCTAAACCCACTGACCACTCGGAAAAATCTGACTTTGAAGGGTTCACCAAAGTTGCAAATCAAAAGAAGCACACCAAAAAAACCCCTCATGGACCCAAAAACCCCTTACCCACCTTCTCTATACCATACACCAGTAACAGCTTCGATCTTCTATCACACCAAGACATGCCAGAATTAGATTTGTCCAAAACGGTTGAGCCAACCACCATGCCAGCCACCAAGCCATCCACCTCACCTAAACCAAATGACTCCAGACCACCTGTACAGGCAAAAAAATTAGATCAGCAGCCAAAAGCTCCTCAACCCACCCCCTTCCAAGAGGAAGACATAGTCCTATGGTCAGCAAAAGGAATGGACATTAACAATATTCTAATAGAGCTAATCAAAATAGCCCACCTCATGGTTGAGAGTAGCTAAAAATGTAACATGGAAGAAGATCCAGAGAGATTTGATCTAGGAGACATAAACATCCTCAATCTCGAACAAGCTTGCGAAAGGAAGGAGTTTGACAAAATATTGGATAGGTAGCTCAAAAATTTGGAAGTAGTATTTTCAAGAGTACACCGGCAAAGAACCTTGGGCATACAACTAGGTAGCAGCTGGGATGGGAAACACACAAACAAAGATGGGAAGAAAAGGGGCAGAAAGACAGATCTACAGCGCACCATCCTCATTGGGGAAATGCTAGTGGAGTCTGGTAGATGCTCCAAGCTGACCAAGTATTACAGATCATTACCAACTAGTCAACCATGAAGCTCATCTCATGGAATACAAGAGGACTCAACAATCCTAGGAAATAAAAAATGATCAAAAGAATGATATAGCATGAAAAGCCCCATATATTCTTCATGCAGGAAACAAAATGCAACAATAACACATTGGGTTCTATTCTCTCCAAAGCTTGGTTGGGATGCCAAACCGTTACGGTGGATGTGTGTGGTGCCTCGGGAGGGCTTGCTATCACTTGGAATACACACAATATTTCACTCACAGACTTTCATGCCTCCCATTATTTTATACACGCTACCTTTCACATCATAGGAACACATATACATGGTCATTTGACAAATGTATACTTCCCTCAGGACTCCATGTAAAAGAATGCACTGCTAAACACATTGGAAACTCTCAATTCCATAAGAATAAACCCACTCTGGATCACAGGTGGGGACTTCAATATGATCACTAAACTGGAGGAAAAAATGGTGGCAGAGTAAAAATGGACAATGAAAGTAGATGCTTTAGAGATTACATACAAAATAACTGGCTAATAGATTTGCCATTCAATAATGGTCTCTACACCTGGAATAACAAAAGATCAGGATATCAACAAATTGCCTCTTGGCTGGACATATTTCTACTTTCAGATAACTCAGTACATTTGGGGGGCAACATCACTGCTTCAATACTACCCCTATCAGGCTTAGATCATTGGCCCATTTCACTTCAATGGACAATACCTGGAGACACAATCAGGAAACCTTTCCGATTTGAAACTTTTTGGTTCACACATCCAGATTTCAAAAATATAGTCAACTCAGCTTGCGACAACTTTACTCCTCTTGAAGGGTTAATTATGTATCAATTTCAACAACGGCTCAAGCATCTTAAAAAGAAATCAAGCACTGGAATCACTCTACCTTTGGTAACATATTTCAAGGTCAAAAACTACTCGAGCAAAGCATGATAGAACTCCAATAGAAAATTATTGAAGGCGGCAGAACTGAAACACTAGTAAATTAAGAACAAGATCTCCTCACATAGATAGAAACAAGAGGGATTCTTTGGAAACAAAAATCAAGAATCAGATGGTTAAAAGAAGGGGAAAGAAGCACTAAATTCTTTCATCGCATGAATATCCAGAGAAGAATGCATAACACCATTGCACATCTTCAGAATCAATAGAGAGAATGATTGGAGAAACATGAAGACATTGAGAGAGATCTCCTTAACCATTTCAAAATGGCACATCAAGAGCCACCAACAGATAGACAACTTGCTATAAACAAAATTCTCCAACATATTCCAAAAATCATCATAGAAGAGCACAACCAGCTACTACTTGGACCGGTCACTATGTTGCAAGTAAAATCAGCATCAGCCCAACTGAAAAATTGGAAAGCCCCAGGACCTGATGGCTTCACCTCCAACTTCTTCCATCACTTCTAGGAACTAATCAAAATGGAGGTATGGAAGGTTGTAGATGAATCCAAAACTATGCATTGGCTTCTCCCTTCTCTCAATGCTACATTCATAGCTCTCATCCCCAAAGAAGATAAATCGAGCACTCTAGAGAAGTTCAGAACCATCGCTCTCTCCAATGTCATATACAAAATCATTTTGAAGGTCATCACCAACTGTCTCAAACCACTACTCCCATTACTCATCTAGCAGGAGCAACCAGGATACGTAGAAGGCCGTCAACAATTGGATGGCATAATCCTGATTCATGAGATCATACATTCCTTAAAGAATAACAAACAGGTAGGTATACTTCTCAAAATTGATTTATCCAAAGCATTTGACAAATTGAGCTGGACCTACATAAAACAAACGCTTACTTTCTTCAACTTTAGCTCGACCTGGGTCAGATGGGTTATGAATTTAATGTCCTCCACTTTCTTCTCTATCTTAGTTAATGGTGTTCCCTCAAGTCCCTTCTCCCCCTCTAGAGGAATTCGTCAAGGAGATCCCCTATCTCCCTTTCTTTTTTTCCTCATGGTAGAAGGCTTGGGTTGCCTAATAAAGCATGTTGTTCAATCCCAAGACCTCAGAGGCATCTCTATCCATGGAACCTCTACCATTACTCATCAACAATTTGTGGATGATAATATGCTGTTTTGACCCTCTGTCCATGAAGCTCACTCTTTCAAAGCCTTGCTAGATACTTTCTCTCCGGCTTCAGGAACCATAATAAACACTGCTAAATCTCAAATCTTCTTCTTCCATACTCACCTGCAACCCAAAGAGTCATTGCTCGAATCATAGGATTTTCATTAGCAAAACTACCCTTCAAATATTTGGGTGCTCCACTGGTAGAATCAGCAATAAAGCACACATCCTGGAAGCTCCTTGAGAAAATTGAAGGATGGCTATCATTATGGAGCTATAAAGCCCTCAATATGGCAAACAGGCATATTTTGATCAAGGTTGTACTGCAATATATGCCTCTTTATCTTTTCTCAATACTTGCAGTGCCAAAATGGGTGCCTAAAAATATCAAAGACATGCAGTGAAACTTTCTCTGGGGCTCCTCCGGGCAAAATAAAAAATGGGCACTAGTAAAATGGTCGACAACTTGCAGACCAAAAAATTAGGGGGGTCTTGGACTACGCGATCCTCAACACAATAATGCATTGATGGGAGCAAGATGATGGTGGCAATGGGTATCAAGCCCACACACGCCATGGGAAAAACTCTGGACTACAAAAATATGCAAATAATCGACTGCTAGAAGAGCTAATCAGAATCACCAGTACAGATGCAGGCTCTCTAATTTGGAACGCAACAAAATAGCATAGAGTACTAATACAATAACACAGTTTTTGGGAGATACGAGATGGTAGAACTGCTAGGTTTTGGGCAGACTCATGGAAACAACAACCCAAAATTATAGAAGTCATCCCTGCTCAAAATATTGAAGGAAATAATATCAACCAAAATGAAAAAGTCTCTCAGTATTGGAATCAAAACATAATCAAGGATTGAGGCAATGGAAACAGGCTAAATAGATAATTCATCAAGAAATGGAAGACTACTACAAATAATTGCACAAGAGGTCACTAATAGTAAATTCAGATACACAAACAAAAAAGACATTTTAAGATGGGGCTACACCCTAAGGGGGATATTCACAACAAAGGAAGCATATATGTTGATGCTTCAAACACAGGAACTAGTAAGCCCAGTATGGATGCACTTATGGACCACTAGAATATGGCCCAAAATTTCTACATTGACCTAGATGCTTTATCAGCAAAGAATTATTACATGGAGCAATATCATCAAAAGACGATTCTAGGAACCATCATATTGTCCTAATTGCAAGAACCAAAGCGAAAATATTCAGCACCTCATGGATTCTTGCAACCTAGCCAACCAATTATGGGAAAAACTCACCTTCAGATGTCAACGAACTTGTAGAACATCAAGGGATATTACAGGTACCATCTACAATTGGGCCCCTACTCCCTATAACAACAAGCTTCTAAATTCTCTATGGACAATCCTACCAGGTCTATTGCTATGGACAATTTGGAAGGAAAGAAACAAAAGAATTTTCAAAAGCCAGAGCACTCCATTGGAAACAATTTGGAACAATCTATGCCAAAACATTCAAGAAACCTTGGCCCTCCAACAATGGAGAGAAGAGGACCTCCCCACTCAGGCACAGGAACAAATTATTTTGGGAAAATTAGAATATTCAAATTTCGCGGGTTCATGATGATCACAATGAATCCACAATCACTATCAAGTTTCCCACTGAATGGAATCCCCCTCTAAAAAATGTGATCAAACTAAACTTTGATGGGGCCTCAAAAGGAAACCCAGGAAAAGCAAGACATGGAGGCATATTTAGAAATCATGAAGGCAAACCTCTATTAATATACTTTGGATTAATTTGCTAGGACACAAATAATTCAAAAAAACTGGAAGGATTATGGCAAGGAATGAGTCTAGCTAATCAACATAAATTTCATCCTGTCATAATAAAAGGGAATTCTTAAATACTCATCAACATGGCTAACCAAATACAAATGGGGATGCCAACTTCAAAAGTAGCCACCAGTTCGAGACTAGCAGCTCGTCTAGAACTAGTAGAGAAATGGATAAAAAACAGAAGAGCCATCACTTTCATGCATGTCAAGAGAGAAGGCAACAAGATTGCTGATATTCTAGCAAACACAAGAGTTGAACATGATCAGGTACTTCAATCAAGATCCATCAACATCCTAAATGATAAAAATCATTCACAAGAATGTACTGACTTGGTGCACCAGGAAGCACAACTCCAAGATGTGGGTGTACGTAGGAGTTGATATGCTAGTGGGGGAACAGGCTAGCAAGTGGCTTGGCCACATGGCCCTCCATAATCCTGCTCACAAAACCATAAAATGCATTAACAACAGCAGTAAATGGCATGTAAGTTGGCACTCTAATCAACCAGGCTGCGTCTGCATGCCTTGGCTCTGCTTAATGATGCCCTTTGGTAATTTCAACTCCACCTCCTTTGTCTCTAATCCTTTGCCTCTACAATGTCACTGTCCACTAGTTGTAGTGGAACCAAGCATGTGCACTGCTACGGGCAGGCGTTGCAACATTCTATGTTGCATTGAATTTGGCCCAGGTAATCATTATTCGTAGAGCTGCATCTGCAACCTCATTCTCCATTTTGTGTCTGCTGTTATTCCTTCCTCTATGCTGACCTCTGAACCTGTTGCACCTTCTCAAGTCTTTAAGCCGCCTCCTAGTAGATACTGTCTTTGCTCTCGCGTTAAAATGCCTAGGCTCTGCCATAGAATTTGAAGTGAAAGAGGGAGTAGCAGAGGCAGACTCCCCCCCCCCCCCCCCTCGGCTCAATTGGTCTCTGGCCTCTATCCAAACACTCAGTGGCTTCTCATAAGCTCTCCACTTCCAACCGATGCAATCTGCTTCTCCATCCCTCAACATTCCTTCCAGCCCATAGCAACCCCTTTGCTCAGCCTAGTTCACTTACCACCGCTCCTTGAACCAACTAGTCATAATAACCACCATCTCAATTACCTTCCATGAGGAGCGAGCCAACAAAGAAGGCAACCCAATCTGCAACGAGATAACCAGGGATGATGGAAATCCACACTACGTAAGGGAGAATAAGGACAATCCTTAGGACAAGAACATTGTGGAGGAGAAGAACCGTGACACTCAGGTGAAAGATGACATGGGTCCGATGTAGCAGGAAGAGGATGACATTGATCCATACAGGTGTTTCATTATTGAGGAACACTCATTGCTGCCACATAACCCCTGACTTGCCAGCACATCATGCCACATGACTTGCTACACGTGATTGAGTCTCAGGTTTCTAGAATTACATCAATGGTTTTTTTGGTGCATTTTTGAAATTCATGCTAGCTACTGTGATTGATTGTTGATTTCCCCTGTGCAGGCAGCAAGTTCATTTTTGCAATTTCATTTTTGAACTGGACTGGTTTCCCGCTTTGGGCAGTCACAATCTTGTTTTACTTTTATATGCCTTAAACCATGGCATAGACTTGCAAAGGCCAATGCCTTAGTGTATCACTATTTTTCAGTAAAATAATTTAGAATTATTTAGAAAAAAAATCAATAATCCTTTAGGTTTAATATTGTGATGTTGGAATGGTATGGAAATCTATCTGATGTTGCACTGTGATAAGCATTGTCACAATGTGACAATCATTGTTAGCAACTTATTCAATGTTGCATTGCAACATTGAATAAATTATGGTTTAATATTCTCATTTATTATATTGGATTAAGGGATTAGGGTTTTTTATGTTTTACAATATTGGTTTTAGGGTCTATAATCTTAAGGTTTATAATGATATGGTTTATAATATTATTTTTAGGGTTTCTAATCCCTTGGGTTTATAATATTAATCATAGGGTTTATAATCCCTTAGGTTTATAATATAAATCTTATGTTTAATAATATTGCCATGGTTTCATTATCCCGTGGGTTCATAATATTAATCCATTGGGTTTAAAGTTTATAATCTTAATGTTTATTATCGTAAGATTTATAATATTAATCCTAGAGTTTTTAATCCCTTGGGTTTCTAATATAAATAATTGGTTTAATATTATTCCCATGGGTTCATTATCCTTTGGGTTTATAATATCAATCCTTTGTGTTTATTAATCCCCTTAGTTTATAATATTATTAGTCCCATGGGTTTATTAAACTGTTGGGTCTAAAATATCAATAATATCTTAGGTTTAAGAATTTATAATCCCTTGGGTTTAATATTTTGACATCAGAATGGTACAAAAATCTATCAAACGTCACAATGTGAGAAGCATCATCACAATGTGAAAAACATTGTGGGAATCATTGTCACAATGACACACTACATTGCAAGTTATTCAATGCCGCATTATGACATTGAATAAATTAGGGTTTTAGGGTTTATATTCTAAAAGTTTATAATCATAAGGTTTATAATAATAATCCTAGGTTTTTAGTTCCTCGGATTTATAATATTGATCGTAGGGTTTATAATCCCTTGGATTTATAATATAAATCCTAAGGTTTAATATTATTCTCATTGGTTCATTAACCCTTGGGTTTATAATATTAATCCCTTGGGTATATTAATTCCTTTTGTTCATAATATTATTAGTCCCTTGGGTTTATTAATCCCATTGGTTTTAAACTATCAATAATACCTTAGGTTTAATAATCAATAATCCCTTAGTTTTAATATTGTGATGTTGGAATTGTACGAAAATCTATCTAACGTCGCAGTGGGGTAAGCATCATCACAATGTGACAATCATTGTCAACAATTTATTCATTGGGTTTATATCATTAACACTTATCGATGTTTTTCAACCATATTTACTAATGTGGTTGGGTTTATAATATTAACAATCCCTAGGATTTATTAATCCCTTGGGGTTTATATACCTTGGGTTTATAATATTTATCCCTTGGGTTTAACATTATTCCCTTATGTTTATGATGTTTTTGGTTTTTAGTATTAAACCTTTTGGTTTATTATTATCTTAGGTTTATTAATCTAAGGGTTTTATTCCTAAGGTGTAATGTTATTCATATGATTTATAATATTAATACTTGGGTCTAATATAAATCCCCTTGGTTTATAATCATGGCCATCCATGGTCGAATGTCACACTGTGACAAAGTTTTTTCTCAATATGAAAATCAAACATGGTCCAATGTCACATTGTGGCAAAGATTGTCTCCATATGAAAATCATTCATGGTCAACCATGGTGCAACGTCACACTATGACAAAGATTGTCTCAATATGAAAATCAACCATGGTTAACCATGGTTGTTATCGTGCAATCTAGTGTCCATTCGGAGCTGCTAGTCCCACTAAGATGGGTAGCTATCTTAGAAACAAAAAAACTAAAGTTACTTGCATTTTACTTTATGAGAAGTAGATGAGAGAGAAGTAGAGAGTACTGACCTCAGTCTTTCGCTTGGCTCCTTGCATGTTTCCTCTCCCCTTTGACAGATCTTTGCCACTCCTCCCTTGGTTGTCCTACTTCAAAGAATACCTGTAAAGTTAAAGAAGCATAATACCATCAAAGCACAAAGATCTACAATCATAAAAAATATAGGACTAGATATATATTGACCACACAAATGCATATATCAACTCAAACATACAAGAATGTGGAGGAAAACTCAAATAGCTTTATTGATAGAAAGAGTAGAAGAGAGGATTACAACCCATTGATCTCACCCAACATCATCCTCCTAGCATGAAAGCCCGTCTTCACCTCATGAAAAGCTTAGATCACTCAACACTATGATGTTCCACAAAGAAACTAATAGCACTTCCTTACAAAATACAAGATTCAAGCCTCCAGATCTCTGGTATGAGGGATCCATATATAGATGTTTGCAAGGAGGCAAGTCAGCTTCTGGGATTTTGATTAGTGTCCTCTCTCTGATAGTTCTTGGTTGCACTTGGAGATTCATGATCTCATACTCATCCCTGGGCGAATTTAGAGAGGCAAGTGTCACAGGAGAAGTTTCTAGAAGATTCCATGATCATCCACCTTGCAAACTGTCTTTGCCATTTGTCTACTCTCGGCCATCGCACCCTACAAAAGGGCTTTCCAGTATGCATCACACTTTTTGCATGTGGCAGGTGAGATGCATTGCACCCTTAGCACTGAGTAGTCTGTATGGTCCAGTTTTGACCCGTTTTGAGCAGTTTTCCATGGAGAACTTCTGGGAGATGATGTAATCAGTTGACCTTGTTCCTTTAGGGTGCGAAACAACATTTTTAGGGACTCGGAAGCCCTTGGTTGATGGACATATATGATTGGGGTTGTAGTGCCAAAATATGTCTATAACAGTTGCCCCCTAAAGCGCGAGGCCATAAATCTTTTGATGTCGAGTGAAATGCTTTATCATGAGGATCCAAGGTTTTTTGAACTGGAATATGACATGTAATAAGATACAATACAATACATTATCTTCATCATATTTTCATGATCTAGCTGAGGCGGGCATTCCCATGCTCAGCTTTATAAATTCATTCTCATGTACATAGGATAGACATCCTTCGGTTTGGATGATTATCTATGCGGCAATGATGTACATTTGATGTCTTTATTTTCCTGAATATATCACAGCTCGGATGGATGAAACTAGATCTAGGGTCTTCAAAATCATTCAATCTTCGCCTGAAGTACAAGTCGATCCATGTGAAAAGATGTTTTGGAGTCGAACATGGAAAGACATTGCCTGATTACTAGCCAATGATGTAAGTTGTTAACAGGCACGAGAGGAATCACTGATAATGATGATGACCCTAAAGGTACGAAAATACAATTCATGTGGTGTGAAAAAGAGACTTGGCAGATGCAAAATCTTTTGGTCGATGGCCGTTAATGTAAACCTGTCGCCAGAAGTGAGAAACTTGCCATTGAGGCATGCAAGCTTCAAAGTACTGAAAGGGTTGTTCCTAGATTGACTTCTTGGATAATGAGCTGATGTCGACAAGAAGTGACCTATTGTAGGAGGGCATTAATGAATCCCACATCTACGACACGAAATGGAGCAAATGATTTTGTGGAGGTGAAAACGATATGATGATACAGGGTTTAGGGTGACAGCTATGAAAGGATGAAGTGTGAAGGTATTGTAGTGGATGAGACACAAGCTGGGTTGGTGAATTCTCTGAGCGACTTCTCTTGAACATATTGGTGACACTGAAGTGGATTGGTAGCGTTAACCCAAAAAATGGATGGTACGGTGGACCAATGGTAATATGACCAATGAATGGAATAACTCAACCCGACTCAATCATGGTTATGGAGTGAAAGTGTCATGTTCAAGAGCGACTTGCTACCAATAAAGTTTCTTCAAGTTTTATTCCCAATTTTTCCCCAGTCATTGCTAACCAGTACCTCTTTATTTTTGTCAAGCTTGAGGAGGATAACATATGCTTGTTCTATAATTTTCCCTTCGGGCAAACTCGTCACTATGTTTTAACGAGCCTAGCGATAGTGAAACTCGTTCCTGTCTGCATGGACAAGTTTGTCGCTATTGGTTTTAATGAGTTTAATGACAAAGATAACTTAGTCCTTTTTCAATTTTAGAGACTTTGAAAAGGGGCAGAAAGGAAACTCTAGTAATCCTTTTTCGTCATATTATCCCTTAAGTCTGAAGAAGTATAAAATAATATGAAAGGGATGAATTTTTGATAGTTATAATGAGCCGAACATGACAAGCACTCAATATTTTTGTGTAATGATCCCTCAGACCCAAAAAGATTAAAATCCAGAGGAGGGATAGCACTTTTGATCGTTTTAACGAGGTGGAGAGGCCAATTGCTTGACAATCTTTTCATATTTTACGAGTTAGATGAAAAGAGCTTAAAGGAGACTTGTTTTTTGAGGAACGAGTGATATTTTTAGGTAACAGCTGGTTCCAGGTAAGGTTTGGAACTTTCCAATCACGGTAGTGTCAAGAGGATGGCTAACAGAATCACTCGCTATAATTGTTCCTCAAAAGGGGTAAACAATCAAATGAAGGCATATGATTGGCTAAAAACAGAGTGGAGGTGATGGTTAGAACACGACCAAGGCTCAAAAGTTGATGATAATGCATTTTCAATGGTTATTTACCGAAGGTGGGTTCATTTTTTAATGAGCTTAAACTCTGGTGGAACATATGCTCATTGCTTAGGTTTAATTTTTAACGAGCTTGAACTTTGCGTAAAACTCCTTGTGATAATTGTCATTGATATTTGATTCACCATTAACACTATGTTCTTTTGACGGTCGTACTACCTGTTCAATTGCTCCATCAAACTGATTAAAAATGAGAATACATGCTCGTAAAATGAGTTAAAACACTAATACCCTACTCGACTTACGTGAAAAGTACTTAAAAGCAGTTTTTACCCCTCATTTTACCATTTCATTTGAATTTGGGATTATTGGAGCTCTGGAGGTGTTTTCCCCCTTGATTTTCACCAGTTGATTCTCAGAGATTTTGTGGACAATTTTTGGTGTCGTCTGGACTAGGTAGGAACTAAACTTGAGCTCTTCAATTGCATTCTTTCCTTTTTGAATTCTAAGCATGTTTTCCTTCTTTTCTGAGCCTCTAGGGTTTGAACAGTTCGTTCTGCCCCCATTGCACCCTGTATACATCGAAAGGTGCAATGCATATTAGGCTGGCCATTGGCCAGTCAGTATGCATCTCACCCAGTACACAGCTGGGGTGCGATGGGCGCAAGGAGGAAAACTTTTTCACTATTTTTTCATGGAAAGTTTGCTTGTTTTTTGCCAAATCAGGATCCTGACTCTTCTCTTGTTTGTTTTCCAGAGATTCGTTGGAGCAAAATGGTTGTTATATGGTGAGAACGTGAGCATGAAGAAGAGGACATGGTTGCTTTACATGATCTGGGTATGGTAACTGCATTGCAGAACGGTGGTTTAATCAATTTCTTTCATATATCTAGCATGAGGTAACAAATCAACTTGTTACAATATTTCCTCAATGCATGGGATCCTACCAACCAAATGTTTCAGATCAGAGGAAAATCTATCCCTTTGACTATTGAGGACATCTACTTTTTGACTGGTTTATCGAGGCGTGGTGCCCCTCTCTCACTATCAGGTTCCGCCCATGGGGGCGAATCCATGAGGGATTATATTCGCCGATACTGTAGAGAAAGATATCAGCCAAGCAGGGATGGCAAGATCAATATCTGAGATGTCACCAACTAGTCCTTGAGGACTATTCTATTCACCTTTGCTAGATTGGCTGGTAGTGCGACACTTCACTTGGCTAATAGGTCTTATATGCAGTACGCCTTGGAATGCCTCAAACCAAAGGTGTTCAAATCATGTGATGCAGTACTTCTGGTGATAAACTAACAGCTTACCAAGGTGAAAGATGGAAAACCTAAGAACTTTGTCTATGGTTCTATTTTGTCCACTTTCACCTTGGAGAAGATCCCACTGATGCAGCCACAATACATTTCACTTGGTTTGCCACGACCGAATGAGCCACGGATGTAGAGATGGGTTGACCTTATGGCCCGACATGCTGGTCAGTCACAGGTTTCTTTCTCTGATGTCTTCTTTGAGTGGTTCAACCGTCAACATATGGTTTATGTCTAGTTTCTATATGCTGGTATGGATTTCCAGGGTGATCCAGATTTGGTGTTGCCGGCTGGCGAGCAGTGGGGTGTCATAGGTAAAATCTCTAACCATATCCCTATTTATTGCTTTTATAATGTTCTTGTGCTTTCTTTTATCAAGACTAATTAAAACTCATGTGCTCATGCAAATATCAGACCAGTGCGACCAACAACATGCCTGAGAGCAGCGCTGCTGTTCCAGCAGGAGAGGATGTCCTTCGTGACCTGGATGTGGTTGAGACTCTTGCAGTATTGTAGGATCAGATCGAGGGTCTCACCCTTGGTATCCCAGATGTGAGGACCGATGAAATGCTTATGAGATTATAGTGACATACCACTGGCGTGCCGAGTTGATGGAATAGGCTTTTACGCATGATTGCACAGGCGGTGACTTGTTATCACTAGCACCATTAGACTAGGGTGCCCCCTAGCATTTTGAGTTATTGGGTCATTTGAATGATTTTGTCTTGGACATAAAACACTATGTATAAACCATAAATATTTATATATATTTTTTATTTTTGGAGCTTTATTTTGGTTAAGTTATATGATCCTGATGCAAATATTGATGAAAAGCTTTTTCTTTTATGAATGTTGCAAATTTCTATCTAACACATAATTTGCTAATGAATCTATTAATGTGTTTAAGTTTTTGGAAATATGTTGATATTGGATAGAATTGAACTGTCTTTCCAAAATCTTGACCTTTAGGAATATACGATAGATAGCTGGATTCCACATGGAATAGATGCCAGTAAGTTGTAGAATGATGAGTTGTGAGTCTAGCATGATGACAAGTCGGCGTATGCCATGCGCAATGGCATCAGAGAAGAGCTCTCTCAACGCACTGTATTCAACGATGTTGTTCATTGATCGACCAATACATACCCCTCTGAAACTCACTAACTCGCTGCTTGGATCAAAGATGGCCCAGGCCGCAGAATATAGGTTTCGTGAACTATGACTCGCTCCATCGGCGTATCCAACAAACAACTCCAATAGGTTCAACATTTGTAAAAAATGTAAAAGTGGATTACCTAACCAAAACGATTACTCTTAGTGAAAACAAAAAATTTAACAAAAGCATATGAAGAGGTTACTACATTGAGTCAAGCATAGTACCGCTTAAGGTACAACCCGTTTCAGGGTTACAACAGTGGAATCCCATCATAATCCACTAACTCGTAGGCTCCTTTTGCTAATACACACTTAACAATATAGGGGTCGATCCATAAATACTGGAACTTACCCGCTCCCAATTTATCGGACTCCTGGTCGTAAAGTAAGACTAGGTCACCTTCTGAGAAGACACAGGGTTTGAAATTCTTGTCAAACTACGCCTTGACTCATTTCTTATGTGCTTCGTTAGCCAAGGCAGCATCACAATGGGTTTCATCCAGTTGGATTAATTCCAAGAAACGAGCCTCCTCTTTTGAAGTTCTAGGGAGAAGGTCGTCTGCAAGCTTGAGGGACGAGATTTCGCACTGAACAGGTAAGATTGATTCCAGGCCATACACCAGCTGAAAGGGTGTAAACCCAATTGCATTTCTCACCGATATCTGGTATGCCCACAAGGATGAGTAAAGGATTAGGTGCCAACTCCGTTTATGGACTCCAATCATCCTTTGCAGCATGCGCTTCAAGACTTTGTTGATCGCCTCAACTTGCCCGTTAGCTTGCAGATAATATGGAGTAGAGTTGTCATGGGACAGTCCTAATTTGGCAGCCAACTCAACGATCATGTGATTGTGGAAATGTGATCCATGATTTGTGATTACAGCTTGTGGAAAACTGAACCTGGAGACTACATGATTGAAAAAGAAAAGAGCAGCCATTTCACCACTGTTGTTTAATGTAGGCACCACCTTAGCCCATTTTGTAAAATAGTCAACTATAGCTATGATATACCCATGCTGCCCAGCCGAGGTGGGGTTACATGTCATGAAATCTATGCCCCATTTGGTGAATGGCCCAACAATGACTATTGGCTGCATAGGTGCAGGTGATATTTTGGTTTTGCGATTAGAGATTTGACAAGCATGGAAACTTCTGATTGCGGTTATGCAATATTTGAACATTGTTGGCCAGAAGTATCGTGGTCGTAAAATATTTTGTGCCGTAGCATAACTAGATTGATGCCCCCCACATGCGCCTGAATGACAATCATTCAGGACTTTTTTGGCCTCCTCATGGGTGAGGTAGCTTCGCAGAACTGTATCGATACCACGACGGTAAAGTGTATCACAGATGATCACGTAGCCTTTTGCTTGTTATCGAGTACGTCATTGTTCTGAGCGAGAGGTATTAGACCTATATGTTTGGGTCTAGAGATAGATGATTATATCCCCATACCATGTATCACTTGAAGATATCAGAAACAAAGATTCATCCACAATTGTTGATTTGGATGTTGAATCATTGGATGACGATGGGAAGTCACATTGTAACTTCGTGAAAACTAGGGCTTTCTTTGATTTGGATTTTACGAATTCCAGACCAAACTCTTGTAAAATTGCTATCCATTTGGAATATTTCCCCCCCAGTAATCGTCGCGATAAGATGTAAGTCATGGGGTTGCAATCTAACAAAATGGTAGTTTTTCGAAAGAGGACATAGTGTCAAAATCTCTATACCACTTGAATAGTTGCAAGAGCTAGCTTTTCAACATAGGAGTACTTGCTTTATATATCATTTTTGTTTCAACTCAAATAATAGATAGGATGTTCAACTCCATTTTTTTCTTGAACTAAAACCATTGTGATGGTCGTATCTGCTGCAGCCAGATACAGGTTAAAGTCTTTTTGATAATTAGGAGCATACATTAATGATGCTTTTACTAGGGATTCCTTTAGAGCATCAAAGGAAGCTTGCGCAATCTGATCCCAATTGAAGAGTACTTCTTTTTTCAGTAGACACATTTAATCTTTAGCAATTTTGGTGTAATTTGGAATGAACCTCCTTAGAAAGTTTGCTTTCCCTTGGAGTTTCTGAATCTGAAGCAAATTTGAAGGTGGAGGTAGATCGATGATTACCTAAACCTTACACGGGTCGAGGCAAATCCCATCATTTGAGACTACAAAGCCAAGTAAACGATCAGAACTGACACAAAACACACAATTGTGTGGATTGAGTCGTATCTTGTAGTGTCGAAAACATAGAAATATTGCTCTCAAATGCTGTGGATGATCGGTCCGCTTTCGCGAATGAGCCTGAAGATCATCGAGGTATGGTTAAATGATGTTTTTGATGTCATGGAAGGCATAATTCGTTGCCATCTGAAATGTTTCCCCTGCGTTCTTTAAACCAAAAGGTAGCTTGTGGTATGCAAATGTGCCCCATGGACAAATAAATGCAGTCTTTGACTCGTCCTGTGGGCAGATATGTATTTGATTATACCTGAAAAATCCATCCATAAATGAAAATATTTCACATTAGGCGCATTCATCAATTATTTGGTCGATGAAGGGTGTAGGGTAGTTTCCTTTTGGACAAGCTTGATTTACATCCTTATAATCAATGCACACTCTAATCGTTCCTTGTTTTTTCATCACAAGAACAATATTTGATACCCAATCAATTAGAGGAACCGGGTAAACAAAACGAGCATGGAGAAGCTTTTCAACTTCTACCTTGATGGAAGCGACTTTCTTTGGGTGCACTTGACGAACCCATTTTCATATTGGTTTGACATCTAGATACATCTTAATTTCATGTTCAACTATGCTCGAGTCAATGCCCAACATTTATTCATATGACCATGCAAAGACATCTTTGAACTCGTTAAAGAGAGCGTAATATACTTTCAGTTCTAAAGAAGAACACGATTTTCTAACATGAATATTCTCTACAACATCTGGTTTGGTCGAGATATTTATGGTGATAGTTTCTTCAATATTGGACAAGTTTTGCTCAGAATCCACCGTATTTATAGTATTTGATAGTAAATCAAAAGCTGAAGGATGATTAAGGTCGTTGGAACAATATTCTTCGTAATCTGGAAGATGGGAATGATTCTGATAATCTTCCCATGGTGCCCCCTCTATCATCATTGACTGAATAATTCCTTTGTCTGTAGAATGTACATGCAACCAAGGATCTGAAGAGGTACCATATTCCTTAGACCTATCTATCCAAATGCTCGATGACTGTTGATTTTGGTTTGCCTCCCACGCCGAAAACATTGATTGCTACAATATTTCTATTGGATTTGGAGGCAATACGTGGTGATGATCCATGCTAATATTGTGTTCGGATATCTTTTGAATAGAAGATACCATATTGCAAGTTCCCACCGTGGCCACTTCTGCTAGATTGTTTGGAGGCGGTAGGGCAAAAGTACCCATCAATGTAGGGTCTTTTAGCAGGCTTACTTCGATATTTTGAAGCGACTGAGAGCTTGCGTGGATCATTGGAATGCTTTCGGTAACTTGTGAACTATTGGGGAGAAATGTTTGTTGGTCGACAACTATAATTCATCCTTGGAAGGGAAATAAAATCTTTCTGAAGTATGTCGACACAATGGCAGCCATAGCATAAATCTAGGGCATTCCTAGTAGGATGTTGTAATCGAGGTTTCCATCGATAACTTCAACATCCATTTCTACTATTTTGCCCCCTAGTTCAACTTGTAAGTTACTTAAAATCCAGTATGGAGTGTATGTTCATCCATCAAATGCTTTTAACGTCATTGACAATCGCGACAAGGGTGGTGAGCCTAAATTTTTCCAGCAACTCATTGACATAATACATGTAGATGCCCCCTCATCAATAATTGTTCGATGAACAGTTTTGTTGAGGGATTTCACTTGAATGAGGAAAGCGAGCTAAGTTGGTAACTGCGGGTCATATCTTTTATGACTAAAGGCCACAAGATTGGAATCTGCAGGGTCAATCCCACCTATTGCTAATAATAGAGCCTTTTTCTGGGAGGGGCAATTTTGCAATACCTCAAGTGTCGACATAGTGGACGGTGATTGGGTCAGGTCCTCTACTATATTATAATTCTATGCTGCTCTGGCACGAGGATTAAATGTTGATTTGTGTACTACTCCCTTTGGCGGCTTTATCATTAGCTTAGGAATGATGGGTGGCACAAATTTCGTCGAAGTTGTTGTTGAACTACTAGGTTGATCATTAGCCTTGTTGTTCGACAGATGTGGATTCCCGTAATGTTTATTCCTTGTTGATATCAAAGCATCATTTTTCTGTTTTGAAATGGACAACATAAGCACTTAGGATGGGGAAGCATTATTACTAGCAACCAGATTAGTTCCCAGGTTTGGAAACGGATCAGTCAATACCACTGAGGTTTTTGAATTCTTGAAGAATTTCCTAAGCTCAGCTTTATGTGGACAATATTTCGTCCAATGATCCTCATCACATATAAAGCATGGATGACTTGATTTCCTTTCTCCAAAAGGGTTCGCAGAAGATTTTTTAGGAGATGACTCATCCTATTTCTTCTTTTTCCCTTTCTTTTTCTTCTTGCCTCCTTGTTGCTTCGGTTCTTTGCCTTTTTCAGTCGACACGACATTTACCTTTGAGGACAGAAGTTCTTCATTTGCATTTTGACTAGAAACTGTATGGGCTTTCTTTGATGTAACCTTTATGGTTTTTGTACTAGTTGTACCTATCATGCCATCACCGGCATGAGAGTCTTTGTTTGATTTAGTAGGAGGAGGAAGGGAAAATTCTGGTCTAGGAGCATTAGGGATTTTTTCATAGAGCTTGCGAGACTGAGTATAAATCAAGTCTAGATATTGCGCACGAGCAATGACTTGCTCTTCAGTGACGACCCCTCCCTTTGCCACATCTTTTATAATAGAAGGTTACAATGACTTAATAAACCATAGAGCTAGTAGCTGATCAGGAAATTATGTTTTTACCATTCTATGATGACACCACCACTCATGAATATGATCAAATATGTGAGTGGTTGTCATTTGTTTGAAATTGGTAAGAAGTTCTACTCCTGTTTTGTACCTTATTGGTAACTAAAAATGGGTTAAAAAGGTTGTGGCAAGGGTGCTGAAGTTATCGAATGAAGCTCTAGGAAATTCGATGTACCATTTTTCCGTCAGACCAGTTAACATTCCCTAAAAAAGATGAAGCCTAATCGAATCATTATTGAGAGTGTTGGACGAACACCACAGATGAAAGGTCATCGCAGGATTCGATAGGTCTTCACCCGATTTTCCATTAAATTTATGAATATCTCATGGAAGTTTATGAGGAATCGTCGGCCACCAAGGGGCATAAGAAATTGGATCATCTATTAGCCGATTTAGATCTGGTAACTCTAAAGTTGCCATGAAGGGAAACTGTTGATTCAGGTTTGGTGAAGCATACCCAGGATAAGATGGGATTGCCTAAGCAATGGGTCTTTGCATACTAGCATAATGTATTTGATGCTAGTAACTTTGGTAAGGCTGCTGGGCATAACCATTATGATATGATTGATGTTGACCTTTCTGAATATATGGTTGCCCATTATCCACAAATCTTTGTTGCTCAAGTCCTTGGTAATCTTGTTGGAATTGTAGTTGTTGATAATTTACTAGCCATGGTTGCGAAGCCATTTACTGCTGTCTAATACTGGCTGTCTGACCAAGATGAGGGGTAATAACACCCATTTGAACCTGGGTCACTTCGGTTAAGGAGCCACTAATCAGTGATTATGGCGGTTTCGTGGAGACAAGAGTTTGTTGTATTACGACCTAAGAAACTTGAGGATGGCATACAACAGGCAATGCTTGTACTTGTGACACCATCACAATGGCTGGTGTAGTGGGGATATTCGACACGGGTAGACTTGGTTGCATTGAATATACAACTCTTGGTTGTTGAGGTAGTATTGGCACCCAACCACTGGATGTAATTCCAGCATAACCCGAATTCTGTTGTGAACTCTCATATGGTTGTCTCCCAGAGGGAACAATGAAAGGGCATATTGTCCCCCATATGGCAGTAATCTAGTGCTCAAAGGTAAAATTGGTCTCTGGAGACTGGACTACCCAAATTGTTGTGAAGGATCAATTTGCTGAGACCCAACATAAGGGATTCCAGATATTATTTCGGACAAACAAATGAGAACAGAACATACTGTTGAAATAGTCCCTAAATGGACTCCATCTAGCGGTTGAGAGCTAGTTGGGACAGATGGTACACCAACGAACATTGTTGGAGTGGTAGCAGGAGGTTCTGCTGCTGCTGTGTCAAATGACACAGTCCTGGATGTCGACGGTTACTCAGACATATCGAGTCTATCCAAAATATTTCCTAGCAATTCTATAGGAACTTGCGATGAAGGGAGACTAATTTCTAACGAAGAAGGATATAGGGTGATCTGAGCTCCAAAATGCGATGGAGTACTGGATGAAAGATCCTCCACAATCTCTTCTACAGCAATAAATCTAGGTGGGAGAGGTAGACCGTCAGGTCCGTAAAATATTTCTGGTGCCAAAGAAGGTATAGACTCTACAACGATAGATGTTGAAGGGATAACACTTTCCGAACCAGCCGTAGATGGAGCCGGTTCAGGAATAGAAGTGTTTACCATTACACTAGGATCAGTTCTAATGTCGTCTTGTGATTGTGGAACTTCTTCTGTAGAGGCAGGGATACTAGAAATGGTTGGAGTAACTGGAGTCTCTGAGGATGTTGGAACAGAAGTTACAAGCAAACCATGAGACTTTGATCAAGTTAAACGAGTTCGCTTGGTCCAGAATAGTTTCGTTTCTAGAATCAAAGATGGTTGACTCATTAGTCTCCACAAACGACGGGGTTTCATTTGACTTTCTTCCACGATTGAGGATTACTTAATAAACTCAAAATAAAGGGGAAAAAGTGATTCCGAATTAAATTAATTTTAGATGCTTTGACACAACTTGCTTTTTCAATTTTTAAGAGTCGAGAAAAAGCTAAAGATGACTCTAGTTACCTTCGATTTTTAATGAGCCTGAAGTGACAAGTGCTCAGATGGACCTTTTCCTTTAGGAAGTCTAAAAAGGAATGAAAGAGACTACTCTGGAAATCTAGATAGAGGGATTACCAAATCAATCACAAAACTACAGAATACTTTTTACGGTATGGCAGTCAATCTTCCCAAATGTTGTGTTTAGTGCCTTGCGATCGATAGGGTGACAGACACGACTTCCTAAGGATAAAGGATATAGCCTATTATGTTCTCCCAATATATACTCGACGGTACGTGGGAGCACAAGTCTGTACTGGCACTTGTCATCTCAAAGAGGAGGAATCACCCAACCTATGATGAAAGCAATAGTTACCAAGCTTTACAACACCAGAACACGTCTCTAGCCTAGACTTCTAAATGTTGTGCATTAGATTCCAAAGTGTTTTTATGTTCATTGAATTTATTTACAGTTGATCTTTCTTAAGAAGTTTTCCTTTAAGGTTCACCGCGTGATGTAGATATAAAATTCCTAAAATGTAATCTAAGATGATAAACAGTTGTTTATTCTTCTTTTTGCAATGAAAATCCTAGCTACTAAGGAAAGAGAAGCGAGATTATTTCAACATAGAGCAGAGAGCACACACTAGATGCACTGTCCTAAATCAAAATCAACAAGTAGTCTAAATGTAAATGCACATGCATGTATTTGTTTTCCTCTTTCTTAATGTGTGAATGACAAAAATAATGCTAAGTACAAATCTAAATTATTTTTTCAAAGCGACAGTACTAACAATTTTCTCTTCAAAAGACGAAAGGAAGACAATGATGACACTTTGCGATTTTGAATTGAAAACTACTTTTGACACTTGAAATACTATTAATTCAAATCAAATACAAGAGTAACAGTGTAATCGACCATCAAGAAGAGTAGGATTCATTTCTTTGATTGAAAACGACACTTGCGACAATTCCAAATCAAAAGACGGCAGTTCGATTAAACTACTTCTTTGTAAAGGAGAACTGTAAATGGCGAACAATACATCAAAACATTCACAATTCTTTGTAAAATGGAGGCTGAATAATGCAAAGGAAGGGAGTTTCCATAGTGGTATACTGATCACAGATAGTAAAACCCCTGAATAAAGCTGAAGAGAGTGAAGAAAAACCAAAATCTAGAGGCAGAAACAATCTTATTTGATCATCGCACCTGTAACAAAGGGAAACAGGGATGCATCTCACCTATTGCACATGAGAGGTGTGATGCATCCAGATTTCCAAGAGGAGAAGGTGCAATGGTTTAGGGACGAGACTTTAACTTGGTTTTTGGTCAAAGTTTGTAGCTTAGTTCAGGGATTTAGGCTGAGCTAATGATAGTCAGTAAACACAAATCATAGGGGTTGATCTAATGGGGTTACTTGAGCCACCACTAGGGCAATTAGGATGTTTTCAAGTCAGATGTTTAATTCATAAACTAACCTAGAGATTGACAGAAGCAACGTTTATCTACTTTGCAGTTGCATAGAAAAAGCAGTTCAAAGGCTAGCTGGCATAATCAGGCTCTGTCTGTAGTTTATAAGGTAAACAAACTAGAAACAAGCAAACAAGCTATTTGTTCCCCGGTGGAGTCACCATTTTGTTATCGGGAAATCTAGTGTCCATTCAGAGTTGCTAGTCCCACTAAGATGGGTAGCTATCTTAGAAACAAACAAAGTAAAGTTACTTCTGTTTTCCTTTATGAGAAGTAGATGACAGAGAAGCAGAGAGTACCAACCTCAGTCTTTCGCTTGGCTCCTTGCCCGTTTCCTCTCCCCTCTGATAGATCTTTGCTGCTCCTCCCTTGCTTGTCCCACTTCAAAGAGCACCTGTAAAGTTAAAGCAACATAATACCATCAAAGAACAGAGATCTACAATCATAAAAAATATAGGACCAGATATATATTGACCACACAAATGCATATATCAACTCAAACATACAAGAATGTGGAGGAAAACTCAAATAGATTTATTGATAGAAAGAGTAGAAGAGATGATTACAACCCATTGATCTGACCCAGCGTCATCCTCCAAGCATGAAAGCCCTTCTTCACCTCATGAAAAGCTTAGATCACCCAACACTATGATGTCCCACAAAGAAACTAACAACACTTCCTTACAAAATATAAGATTCAAGCCTCCGGATCTCTGGGATGAGGGATCGATATATAGATGTTTGCAGGGGGGTGAGTCAGCTTCTGGGATTTTTATTAGTGTCCTCTCTCTGATAGTTCTTGGTTCCACTCGGAGATTCATGATCTCTTACTCATCCCTAGGTGAATTCAGAGAGGCAGGTGTCACAGGAGAAGTTTCTGGAAAATTCCATGATCATTCACCTTGCAAAATATATCTGCTATTTGTCTACTCTCACCCATCGCACCCTACAGAAGGGCTTTTCAGTATGCATCACACTTTATGCATGTGGTAAGTGAGATGCATCACACCCTTAGCACTAAGCAGTCTGTATGGTCCAGTTTTGACCAGTTCTGAGCAGTTTTCCATGGATAACTTCTGGGAGATGATGTAATCAGCTGACCTTGTTCCTTTAGGGTGTGAAACAACACTTTTAGGGACTCAAAAGCCCTTGGTTTATGGACATATATGATTGGGGTTGCACTACCCAAATATGTCTATAACAATGGTCCAATGTTGTATTCTCACAAAGATTGTGTTAGTGTGAAATATTATTCATAGGGTTTATAATATTACTCCTACGATTTAATATAAATCCCTTTATAATCATGGTCAACCATGTTCCATTGTCACATTATGAAAGATTTTTTTTCAATATGAAAATAAAATATTTAACCATGGTCAACTATGGTTCAATTTCAGATTGTGACAAATATTGTTTCAATATGAAAATCAACCATGGTTAGCCATGATAATTCTAGGGTTTGCAATATTTATCTTAGGTTTTATATACTTTGGGTTTATAATATTGACCCATTGGGTGTAATATTATTCCCTTCAATTTGTAATCCCTTGGTTTTTTAGTATTAATCCATTGGGCTTATTATTATCACGGGTTTATAATATCGATCTCTTGGGTTTACTAATATACACGTTCATATTCCTAGGGTGTGATATTATTCATAAGGTTCCTGAACGCTTATCGATGCTTTTAGACCAGATTTAGTAATGTGATTGGGTTTATAATATTAACAATCCCCAGATTTTATTAATCCCTTGGGGTTTATATACCTTGGATTTGTAAGATTTATCCCTTTGGTTTAATATTATTCCCTTTGGTTCATAATCCCTTGGGGTTTTAGTGTTAATCCCTTGGGTTTATTATTCCTTTGGGTTTATAATATCAATCCCTTTTGTTTATTATTCCCTTTGGTTTACAATATCAATCATGCTCAACCATTGTCAATCATAGCTAACCATGGTCAACTATGGTTAAATGTTAAATTGTGACAAGGAATGTCTCATCATGAAAATAAACCATGTTTATTTTAGTGTTTTGTAATATTTATATTAGGGTTTACCAATGTTGGGTTTATAATTTTATTTAATTTAATTTTCTTTATTTTGTTTTATATTTTTATTTTTTTTGAATAAGACTAATTCTATTAAAGATAAAAAAATAATGTTACATAGAGGCACCAGCCTCTGTAGAACCTGTCTTAGAGTAATTACCACATATTAGCAAACAGTGACTAAAAAGGCAACTGCCCATAAGGGGAAACCAATCCAAAAAAGTAAGATGCCCACGCAGGGGAACCAAAAAGACCCCATGTAATAGCAAGTACAAGTTAAAAAAACAAAAAAGACCCCATGTATGGTGACCTGGTGTCTAAGAACCTGGAGAAAGAATTGAAGTTTGCTAACTGTCAGCAGGTGGCAGGGGCTCCTCCACGATGAGACACCTATAGGCATAAGCGTTATGATTAGCTTACTGTTATCAATTGGTCGTGGCATCCCATTGCTCTTTGCCACCTTGAGTGTTTGTTTCGTCTGTTGCCTTCCCAATACCACCAGGGGTGATACTTGTCTTGTTAAGGGATTATGGGTTATAGCAAGCAGCGTCCATCCTTTTTCGAGCATCACCCTATGATTTGTTCCACCTGCTATCACCCATCCTATCCGGAATGATGCTATTTGGGATTGTATTGCATTGTATCTCCTCCATGAAGGCAACAGAGATAGTGGCGATTATACAAGGGCGGTCAAGGGTGCATCTGAATTGGAATTGGATGGAGTGAGAGGGATTCATTGTAGGCTCATAGTCATCTTTTGGGTGCTAGTTCTCCGCATTATGCTGATGGCCAGCCCTTTGGGCTTTCCCTCTTCCACTATAGGTGATGGGATAGCGACCTCTACAGTGAGCTATAGTTGAGGGCAAGGAGGATTCCACCTAAGTTGAATCAGACGGGGACAACATGGGAGGGTGAATTGCTCTCCCTCGATTGCTTCCCCTATGGCTTCTCATTTTGTGCCTCAGGCGGGGCATATTTTCTTGGTGAATATTAGTTTGTTGGGTGCTTAGAGGAGCTGGAGAAGGGATGGAGTGGCTTGTGGAGGTAGGGAGTGAGGAATACAATTGTCTGAGGCGTAATTGAGGGCCATAACAACAATTCTATAACAGCAAAGCAGGTTGTGAGAGAAATGAGCACCGTCGATTACCTCAATGTAGCAAAGAAGTTGACATCTTCTCCACGTGGTTGTTTTAGAGCTCGGTTGTGCTGCTGTGGGAAGGAAATTATAGGTGAGAGGAGACAAAGTAGGGGGGGGGGGGGACGTAGAGCATTCTCCATCTTAAGGACCAGAAACAGAAGTAGGTGGCCTCGGCTCTCTCCTTCCATTAATGTTTTTTGGCTTTTAGCTTCATTGAAATGCCATAAATTATGGCAGTGGGCATCTCGGTAGCAGTGCAGATGGCCATGTGGCCATACCACTTGTCCGCTCAGATGATTAGTGCTACACCAGCACCATTAATAACCCGTATCGAGGGGTTGGGTTTATAATAATAGTCTCTTGGGTTTAATATTATTCCCTTGGGTTCATAATCCCTTGGGGTTTTAGTATTAATCGCTTAGGTTTATTATTTGGTTGGGTTTATAATATGAATCATGGTCAGCTTTATGAATCTCTTGTGTTTGTAATGTCAATCCTTTATGCTTCTTGATCCCTTAAGCTTTTAATATTTATCCCTTGGGTGCACTAATTCATTGGGTTTCTAATATTAAATAGTTGGGTTTATTAGTTCCTTTCATTTATGATATTAATAATCCCTTTGGTTTATTAATCTGATGAGTTAAAAATATTAATTCTTAGGGTTTATTATTAAACCATGTTTATTTTAGTATTTTTAATATTTATCTTAGGGTTTGTATACCTTGGGTTTATAATATTAGTCCCTTTTGTTTAATATTAATCCCTTAGGTCCATAATCTAATGGGGTTTTAGTATTAATCCCTTGGGTTTAATCTTCCTTTGTCTTTATCATCTCAATCACTCGGGTTTATTATTCCCTAGTCAACCATGGTTTATTATGACATCAACCATGGTCCAACATGGAATTGTGATAAGGATTGTCTCAATATGAAAATCAACAATGGCCAATCATGTTTATTTTAATGTTTATAAAATTTATCTTAGGGTTTATATACATTGGGTTTATAATATTAGTCCCTTGGGTTTAATATGATTCCCTTGGGTTCATAATCCCTTGGGGTTTTAGTATTGATCCCTTGGGTTTATTATTCCTTTGGGTTTCTGATATCAATCCCTTGGGTTTATTATTCCCTTAGGTTTATAATATCAATCCTCATCAACCATTTTCAATCATAGACAACCATTGTCAAGCATTATCAATCATAGCCAACCATGGTCAACAATGGTTGAATGTCACATTATGATAGAGATTGTATCACCATGAAAAAAAACCATGTTTATTTTAGTGTTTGTACTATTTATATTTTTGATTGCCAATGCTATATTTATAATATTATGCCCTTGGGTTTAATATTATTCCCTTAGGTTCATAATCCCTTGGGGTTTTAGTATTAATCCCTTGCATTTATTATTCCTTTGGGTTTATAATATCAATCCCTTGTGTTTATTATTACCTTAGGTTTATAATATCAATCATGGTCAACCATGGTTGAATGTCACATTATGACAAGGATTGTCTCACCATGAAAATAAACCATGTTTATTTTAGTGTTTGTAGTATTTATATTTGGGTTTACCAATGTTAGGTTTATAATATTAGGCCCATTGGGTTCTAGTATTAATCCCTTTTGTTTATTATTCCTTTGGGTTTGTAATATAAATCCCTTGGGTTTATTATTCCCTTAGGTTTATAATATCAATGATGGCCAACCATTTTCAACCATAGCCAACCATGGTCAACCATGGTTGAATGTCGCATTGTGACAAGGATTGTCTCACCATGAAAATAAACCATGTTTATTTTAGTGTTTGTAATATTTATATTTTGGTTTACCAATGTTGGGTTTTTAGTATTAGTCCCTTGGGATCATAATCCCTTGGGTTTTAGTGTTAATCTCTTGGGTTCATAATATCAATCGATTGGGTTTATTATTAACTAGGGTTTATAATATCAATCACGGTCAATCGTAAAAACCCATGTTCAATTGTGGTCAATCATGGTCCGATCTCACATTATGGAACAAATTGTCTCCACTTATGGGTTATATGCCTTGGGTTTATAATATTAGACCCTTGGGTTTAATACTATTCCCTTAGGTTCAGAATCCCTTGGGGTTTTAGTATTAACCCCTTAGGTTTATTTTTCCTTGGGTTTATAATATTAATAATCCCTTTGGTTTATTAATCCCTTGGGTTTATAATATTAGTCCCTTGGGTTGAATATTATTCCCTTGGGGTTTTACTATTAATCCATTGGGTTTTTGATATCAATCCCTTGAGTTTATTATCCCATTAGGTTTATAATATCAATCATGGTCAACCATTGCTAATCATAGCCAACCATGGTCAACCATCGTTGAATGTTGCATTGTGACAAGGATTGTCTCACAATGAAAATAAACCATGTTTATTTTAGAATTTGTAATATTTATATTTGGGATAACCAATGTTGGGTTTATAATATTAGTCATGTGGGTTTAATATTATTCCCTTGGGTTGATAATTGCTTGGTGTTTTAGTATTGATCCCTTGGGTTTATTTTTCCTTTGGTTTTACAATATCAATCCCTTGGGTCTATTATTTCCTTGGGTTTATAATATCAATCATGGTCAACCATTGTCAATCATAGCCAACCGTGGTCAACCATGTTTTAATGTTGCATTGTGACAAGGATTGCCTCACCATGAAAATAAACCATGTCTTTTTCAGTGTTTGTAATATTTATATTTGGGTTTACCAATGTTGTGTTTATAATATTAGTCCCTTGTGTTTAATATTATTCCCTTCAGTTCATAATCCCTTGGGGTTTTAGTATTAATCCCTTGGTTTTATTATTCCTTTGGGTTTATAATATCAATCCCTTGGGCTTATTATTCTCTTAGGTTTATAATATCAATGATGGTCAACCATTGAAATCATAGCTAACCATGGTCAACCATGGTTCAATGTCACATTGTGACAAAGATTGTCTCACCATGAAAATAAATCATGTTTATTCTAGTGTTTGTAATATTTATATTTGGTTTACCAATGTTGGGCTTTTAATATTAGTCCCTTGGGTTAATAATCTCTTAGATTTATTATTAACTTGGGTTTATAATATCAATTAGGGTCAACCATAACCATCCATGGTCAATTGTGGTCAATCATGGTCTGATCTCACATTGCGAAACAAATTATCTCCATTTAGGGTTTATATACCTTGTGTTTATAATATTAGCCCCTCAGGTTTAATATTATTCCTTTAGGTTCATAACCCCTTGATTCCTTAGGTTTACAATATCAATGATGGAACCATTGTCAATCATAGCTAACGATGGTCAACCATGTTTGAATGTCAAATTGTAACAAGGATTGTCTCACCATGAAAATAAACCATGTTTATTTTAGTGTTTGTAATATTTATATTTTGGTTTACCAATGTTGTGTTTATAATATTAGTCCCTTGGGTTTAATATTATTCCATTAGGTTCATAATCTTTGGGGTTTTAGTATTAATCCCTTGGTTTTATTATTCCTTTGGGTTTATAATATCAATCCCTTGGGTTTATTATTCTCTTAGGTTTATAATGTAAATGATGGTCAACCATTGTCAATCATAGCCAACTATGGTTAACCATGGTTCAGTGTCGCATTGTGACAAATATTGTCTCCCCATGAAAATAAACCATGTTTATTTTAGTGTTTGTAATATTTATATCTTTGTTTACCAATGATGGGTTTTTAATATTAGTCCCTTGGGTTTAATATTATTCCCTTGGGTTTATATACATGGGTTTATAATATTAGCCCCTTGAGTTTAATATTATTCCCTTAGCTTCATAACCCCTTGGGGTTTTAGTGGGTTTATTGTTCCGTTGGGTTTATAATATCAATTTCTTGGGTTTGTTATTCTGCGGTCAATAATGGTTTATTATTACATCAACTATGGTCAACCATGGTCCAACATGGTATTGTGATAAGGATTGTCTCAATATGAAATTCAACGATGGTCAATCATGTTTATTTTAGTGTTTATAATATTTATCTTAGGGTTTATATACATTGGGTTTATAATATCAATCCCTTGGGTTTAATATTATTCCCATGGGTTCATAATCCCGTGGGGTTTTAGTATTAATCCGTTGGGTTTATTATTCCTTTGGGTTTATAGTATAAATCCCTTGGGTTTATTATTTGCTTAGGTTTATAATATCAATCATGGTCAGCCATTGTCTATCATAGTCAGTCATCGTCATTAGTTGAATGTCGTATTGTGACAAGGATTGTCTCACCATGAAAATAAACCATGTTTATTTTAGTGTTTTTAATATTTATATTAGGATTCACCAATGTTGGGTTTATAATATTAGTCTCTTTGGTTTAATATTATTTCCTTGGGTTCATAATTCCTTGGGGTTTTAGTATTAATCCGTTGAGTTTATTATTAACTTGGGTTTATAATATCAATCATGGTTGGCTTTATTAATCTCTTGTGTTTGTAATATTGATCCCTTGCACTTCTTGATCCCTTGGGGTTTTAATATTTATCCCTTGGGTTAACTAATTCATTGCATTTCTAATATTAAATAGTTGGGTTCATTAGTTCCTTCGGTTTATAATATTAATAATTCCTTTGGTTTATTATTCCCTTGATTTTATAATATTATTTCTTAGGCTTTATTAATTCAACCATGTTTATTTAAGTATTTTTAATTTTTATCTTAGGGTTTGTATACCTTGGGTTTATAATATTA
>APFE030050975.1:142877-163260 GCA_000404065.3 Pinus taeda
ATAACTATTATATTGATTATGATGATGGTGGACTCAGACCAAACATTGGTCTATCGGACCTAAAGAACCAAATTATTTATTTTGATTTAATATTTTATTCCTATACTCGAAAAGCTTGGAAAGAAGCGTCCTAAGCTCACTATAATTTTGACATTGTAAAAGGCTAGGAAGGTCACTATTGTAACAAAGATTGTGAAACTGAGATCTAATGTGGTTGTACGCGGGGCACTCTAAGAGGAAGTGAGGAAGTGGTTTTCATCCTCGATGTTTCTATTCTCACATATATGGCATATCCCTTCCATCCATGGCATTTTAGGAACTACCCAACCAAGTGTTTCACTATGGAGCTCATGAAAATTCGTTCTAATCTTTGCTATATTAATTTTCTTCTTTGAACTAGTTAAAATAGAGAGATACTTTTGATCTTCTAGGGTGGGGTTGATGACCTTTTTATAATAACTTAATTTTCTTATAGCCTCTAAATCTTTCTCACACCACAATTTTTCTTTAAACTTAGAAGTAACAATATCTCTAATGTTATTTATGTTTTGCAATGCATCATTCTTGTTGATCTCTCAATAGTTTAACGAGGCCCTTGTGTTTTTATGCCACCCCGATTAAGGCTTAGGTGGTGGATGGAATTTAAAGCTAGCTTAAGAAGTCTATGATCGTCTATGTTATTGAGTTTCTAATCATTATTATAATAATAGTTAGATTATTATATTATTATAATAATTAATGATAATTTATATTATCATGATTATATTACTATTATTTAAATTACTATTATTATTATAAATATTATATAATAATTATCTAATAAAATTATTTATATAGTTATAATAATTATAAATGGTTGTTGTTACAAAATATACATAATAATTATTAATTGATTATATACTTATATTTTATATCAATTAATTGGAAAATGTGGTGTATATATTTATTCTCACATGATAAATTATTGTGCTAGTTACAATACAACAAAAGTCCTTGGAAAAAAGCCAAAAAGTAAATAAAGCCTAATAGAGATAGTGGTCCAAAATTATTTAAGAAAAAAACCCACTCTAAGTACTAATATTCCCAGAAGCATGGCTCCAAAACGAACCTATAGCCTAGTCAGCCTTCAATAAGCATGGTTGGATTCATTCCAAGCCGTCTGTGTAGAAATTAATGCTGAGACTTAATCCCTGCAAGTCTTATCCATTAACAGAAATGAATTGTGGTTGAAGACGACATGGTGGTGTGTAAATGGGAACTGTGGGGGTTTAGACCCTGGTCACTGGAAAGAACTAGCAACCGGGTCTAGTCTCCCTAAGTAACCCTCCTAAACTTCTCTTAAATTAGAAACTGAGTTATATCATATACATCCACTATTGAGAATTAACTATTGAAATCTGTAAGTGTAACAGAAGGAAAATAAAACCGTTGTTGGAGAGGAAATGACTTGGGAAAACATAAAGAGAAAACTCATGCACTACTCTACAAGTTACATATGGATGGAAGAATTCTGAACTAAAATATTGTCTTTTCAATACAACAGAAAAAATTCAGTGTACATCAGGAAATTCTTCTATGGTCGAAGTACACCTCAAGGTCAAAACTTAACTATGTGTATTACAAAATAAAAAGACAATTGTTATCTAGCTATGGCTTAAAATAACCAACAGAAAACCCTTCAAGATTCACCGGGCCACTACTCCTTCTGAGCTGGAACTCCTGAAAAATTATACAACTATAATTATAACTATATTCTATGCAAGGAATTATAATAGAGCTCCAGCACCTGAGCATGCAGGGAAGGATATAATCTCAGGTGGTCGCTTGGCTCATTCCCTAGGAAACTTCCGAGTGTGGTACCTGCAAATAGACAACAAAAAACTTAGCAGTATCCTTTATAAATGTAACAGATTTATGGTTGAAGAGAGAGGTGGGGTTTTGGGTGGCTCACCTTGTGTCGTGAAGGGAATCAAACCCTCTCCTGCATTCTGAAGAGGTCCAGCCATTACTATAATCCGTTGTGCTAAGCTGTCAAATTGATAGCAAGCACATATTATCACCAAAGGGAAAATGCATATGCAGGGATAACAACAATACTGTCAAGAGCTCGTACCTGCATATAAAGCTTATACCAAAATAAAAACCTCGTCATTGCATTCGAATTTACAGATGAAAATAACAGGAAAATAAGGCTCTGCATGAGCATAGTACCTACTGGAACCGTAACATAGAGCATTAGCCAAAGAATTAAACACATTCCGATTCAACTTAGAAAACTCGGAAGTTAAAACGAGGACCAACCCGTATCTTACCTTAGAAAAGGCTGTTGTTTCTTGTAACTCTCAGAACTAACCTATGAAATATGGGTTGCAGAGCTTGACGAAGAAGAACGTCGTTGCAAGTTGTGGATGGGTAGGGATCGGTTAACCTAACCCTTCGAGAATGAACAGTGATAGCTATATTTGCAACCCTATCATGTACGATGGAGATTATACCATTGGTCCTTCCCTTGTAACCGATAGCTATGGGTGGTAGCCTTCAAGAAAGTTTTGCATGGTTATCTATATACATGGAATGCTGGGTTAAGGTATAGTGACATCGTGCATGAAAATTATATTTTAATGTATACAATATTCTTCGAAAAAAATTACATTGAAAATTTTGATGGAAAGGAATCCTCGTGTGATCCTCTCCATATCTCTGGCTCCACTAACCCTTACCTCACGTCCTCTCGTCCCCTCTGACCTGCATTCCTATGATCCCTTTATCCATTTCCCGGACCTCGTCGCCTACAACAAAAGCTCAGTCGAGGTCGAGGTCTCTCCCTCTTCCCTTTCGCACAGTGTGTTTGTAGTTATGATCCCTCTGGCGTTCATTCTTTCCCCGGTCTCCCTCAATCCCTTCTTTCCGAGTCAGCGATCCATCCCTCCTCACTACTATTATAATAATAATAATTTTTTTTATGAATAAAAAGGATAATATAAATAATTTTAAATTCAAATGTTTAAATAATAATAATGAAATTACTAAATTTAGGTAAAAATAATAGTAAGAGAAAACTCAAAATATATATGATAATGATACTAATAATGACAAAAATAATATTAAAAATATAATTAAGCTTAATAATAATGATGATGATAGTGATTTCAATTTAAAAAATAATATTTACCATCCTAATAATAAAGTAGTTAATTTATCTATTTTTTTTTCCTCCTCTAGTCTTCAATCTTTTGGAGAGGGGATTGAATTTTTCCCTTGCTCCCAAAAATATTCTGGTGGATGATATTATGTGTGATGTTGAATTTGTGATTAAAGGCTCACTGGATAATATTAAAGATATTATCGGCAAGACTCTCTTGTTATTCTTAGAAAAGCAAAGCCCCCTAAGAATAACATCAACAAAGGTGAGTTCGAAGCCCTAATATCGCTGAATAGGAACCAAGACATCATCATTTTAAAAGCTCACAAAGGTGGGGCTATTGTTATCCTTGATAAGGATGATTATCAGAAGAAGATGTTGGTTCATCTGTTTAAGAGAGGAAGCTATAGAAAGCTTGACAAGAATCCCTTGAAAAAAATTTCTAAGACGGTTGCTCTTGCTATAAAATCCAGCAACACTGTTGGCTCCTTTAGCCATAAGGTGATTGAGAGTAGCCCTATCACTCCTAGGATCTATGGGCTTCCCAAAATCCATAAAGAAAGAGTCCCCCTTAGACGCATTGTCAACACCATTAGTGGGCCAACCTTCCTTTTAACTAAATATTTAGCCACGAAGTTGAAGCTCTTGGTGGGGTGGACGGAGTCCTTTGTCAAAGAATCCCCTTCTTTTGTTAAAGAGTTAAAGGATATGAAATTTGAACGAGGTGACAATCTTATCATTTTTGATGTTGCTTCCCTATACACTGGCATCCCCATTAAGGAAGCCCTGCATGTCATCTTTCGTCTTACAAATCCTCACACAACGAAATTGGTTGAGATATGCCTCCTACTTTTTCTATTTGAAGGTGTGTTATACGAACAAACCTGTGGGGTCCATGGGTTCCCCCCAATCCCCTATCATTGCTAACCTATTCGTGAATGATTTTGAATCCAAGGCTTTATCCTTAGCTTTATTTAAACCTAAGATTTGGAAAGGATTTTTTGATGACAACTGCACCATTTGGTAGCACGGGCCCGATAAATTAGATCTCTTTCCAATATCTCAATAATCAGTCTAATTCCATTAAGTTTATGATGGAGCATGAAGTCATTGGTTTCCTTCCTTTTCTTGATTACCTCATTTCTAGGAAAGATGACAGATCTTTCTCCCATGAGGTGTATCGAAAAAAGACTCATATTTAGCAATATCTTCATGCCAATTCCCACCATTTCCCTACTCAGAAGATAGGTGTTCTTATCATGTTAGCCACTCGTGCTCTAAGAATTTCTGATGATGACCACTTTTCTAAAGAAAAGTCCCATCTCCTTAATGTTTTTGTCTAGAATGGTTATAGTAGGCAGCAGGGTGTCAAAGCTTTCCTTAAAGCAATTAAGGGTCCTAAGGTCAAGAAAGAACCCATTGATCGCAGTTCAGGAGTCCACCTCCCATTCATCCAATGGATGACAGAGAAAATTGCGAGAATCCTAAAAAAACATAATATTCCCTCGATCTTTAGACTCCTCAGCACCATTAGAAGCTCCTTAAAATCTGTCAAAGACAAGGTGAACCCTATGGATATGAAAGGTTTTTATATCATCCCTTGTTCCCGTGGAACCTCATACATTGGTGAAAATGGTTGTTCTATTAACCAGAAGATTAAGGAACACGTTGTTCATATCAAGCATGGGAGGACCAAATCTTCGACTTTGGCCGAACATGCAGAGAAGACCAAGCATCATATATGCATTGAGGAGGCTAGGGTTATCACTGAGAGGTCTTTCATTAATATTAATAGGGATGACGGCTGGAAAAGTAGTAGCTGCTAGATTTTTGCCCTCTCTTCTTAGTTTTTCTTCGTCTTTGTCCTTTTTTTATACTGATTATTAGTTTTATGATAATATGAGTATTAGTATTATTTTTTTTTAGACAGAAACAGATAGATTTTATTAATCGGCACCAAAACAGCAGCTGAGAGCTCTTACGTTCCTGCTGTGGCTAATAGCACAGAGCAGTATTTTTCTATAGCGACAGGAATACTTGCAATAGGTACTGAGACACCTTGAGAGTGACAGGAAAGTCCCGAATGATCGCTCGAAATTTAGCAGATCAGGGGCCGAGAGGGGATCCCCCCTTTGGAAGCCTGTAGATCCAATCTAAAACTGATGAGAATGAATGCTTCTACCAATGGTGCTGGAGATGATTGCTCGACGCCCTATCAACGGAAAGCAGATGGAAACAGCATGGAAAACAGGGGAAGGAGCATGTTGGATTTTATGAAGTGAAGTCTTGTAAAAAACCCGCAGTTATTCAGTCGAAGTCACTGGCTTGGGAAGTTATTCAGTAAATTCATAGAAACAGGTCGTGATCCCATATTCATCACATAGGAGCTGGCAATTTTTTAAATAATAGCACGTTGCGCCGCTTTGTCAACCTTGGTGAGAATAACCCTTAGAATAAAGCTGAGAGAGGTCACAGCACATAGAGATAGGGATATAGGTCAGGCTGCATCGTTACAGAAGGAACCAAGAACATTATTAATCAAAAGAAACTGAATCGGAGAAAAAGGGCGAGGCTTGGAAACTGGAACCCAGAGGGAGGAGAGGCCCAAAAATCACAGGGCTTAAGGAATATTATAGATTGATTCAACATGATTAACAGTAAGAGATCTTTTACTCCGAAGAGAGCCAAGATTGGCTTCCTTGTCCGCCTGAGAATTTAACTTCCTCGGGATATGAAAGAAAGAGATTTTGAGAAATTTTGGCAATATTAACCTGATTTTCCTTAGGATGGTGGATAATTGGAGCTTAGTAGGATTCTTATGAGTATTCAATGCCTGGATAATGAGCATGGAGTCCCCGAAGACAGATATGGAGAGGAAGTTACCTTTAATTGCTTGATTCAGACCCTGCCACAGAGCTAGGGCCTCCGCTCTGTTATTAGTTTCCCTGCCCAAACCCGAGGCAAAACGAATCACAGTGGAACCTTCAGGACCTAGGAGAACCCTTCCGCCTCCAGCAATACTAGGGTTTCCTTTATAGGCCCCATCGAAAAATAGACAATGTTCATTCAGAGCCGACCTCCACTTAATGAACTCCTGTTCTCCCAACCGGATTTCCCAGTTGGGTTTGGCAATAGCAGGAGTAGGGGAACGATCCTTATGATTTGGGAACAACCCTTTGAACCAGAGATCCTCCTCTGTGTCCATCTCTTTTCCATTCTTTATGATAGAATTGGCTGCTAGAGATTCCCTAAAAAAACTTTGACTTTATTGATGACTCTTGTTGGATTGCCGCTTTCATTCCTGAATGTTCTGTTGTTCCTTTCTAGCCACAAATTCTAACAAACAAATTTGGGAATCCACATCCAACAAGTTTTGAGAAGTTTTTTTTTTGGGAGATCGAACGGGGATAGAGTGACCCAGATTTGAATAAGATTTGGGGTGTTCCCTCAGAGCTCTATTTTGTCAAAATATGGCAGCAGGACGCCCTTCCAGACTTCTAGAGCAAAGGGGCATTCTAAGAACATATGATCAGCGGTTTCATCATCCGACATACAAAGGGTGCACATGGAAGGACCTTCCATACCACGCCTGCGGAGATTATCTCTAGTGAGGATGTTGTTGTGTGCTAAAGCCCAGCAGAAGAAATCAACTTTGGGGAGAGAGGGGAATGCCCACATGAATTTCCATTGAGTAGGATCCAGAGGAAAATTCGGAAAGGCCTTCAAACTCTTGTAACCTTCAGAAGCTGAATATGCACTAGAACACGATCCTCACCCTCGTTTGTCCTTAAGAGAAGCTCTTAAATGGGATTTCCCTTGGAACCTATCCAGCAAAATCAGGGCTTCACCTTCCAGCCACTGAGGAATCTCCCCGAGATACCAGCTGTTCCATAGATAGGTAGCATCCTCTGACCAGGTGGAGATGTCCCAGAGGGTATTTAAATTGCGGGCCTGTAGCCAAGCTTTGATATTGGCGAGATCTTCCATCTGATTCAAAGGTTGATCACCAAGAATTGGATCATCCCAGATTCTAATTTTTTGCCCATTACCTGGGATCCAGTATAGATTATGGCTAAAGTGCTCCAAGGCTTTAAGAGAGAGTTTAAAAATAGGTGAACCTTTGGAAGTTCTAGGTGGTTGGTCCAAGCATCTAAGGCGCTGCCCATGAAAATATTTTTTCCATAGGACCTTCTTGCTCCAACTTAAATTTCCAGAGACAATTTTCTAGAGCAGCTTAGCTCCCAAGGCCAGATTCTGGGCAGCTAGATCACGCATTTAGAGACCTCCTTCCAAAAATGGCTTTTTAATAGTATCCCATTTAACTAGGTGAAGCCTTCTTTCATTATGTTTTCCCCCTTCCCAAAGAAAAAGCCTCAGAAGTGCTTCCATTTTTCTTATGAAAGTTTTAGGGGCAAGGAGGATGGAATGCTGATATAATGGCATACTTGACAGGACAACTTTCATTAGAATGACCTTTCCAGCGTTGTTCAACCAAGAGGCTCCCCAGGCATGGATTTTGAGTTTTATCTTATCGAGCAGGGGCATCCAGTGGGCTACTTTAGGAATGGCCTTGAAGATTGGGATCCCCAGATATTTAAAAGAGTCCCAGGCCCAGGATCCTTCCATATCAAGAAACCTTGCAATTTCGGATAATTCCTTGACCGAGCAGTTCCAGCCATAGATTGTGCTTTTTAGGTAGTTGATCTTGCTGCCCGAGACCTCTCTGTAAATATCCAGCTCCTTCTTGAAGTATCTTGCAGAGTGTATGCTTGCCCCACCAAGCAATAAAGTGTCATCAGCAAATTGAGCATGGTTTATGTCTTTGACTTGCTAGCCATACGAAGGCCAGGGAGGGTTTGAGTCTGTTGACCATATTCGAGCTGGTAACTGAGCACTATGGCTTGAATAGCATAAAGAAGCGGTGAAAAGGGGAAACCTTGTCTAAGGCCCCTAGAGGCTTGGAAAAAATTTGAAGGTTGAACATTGACCAATGGCTCTATCCAAGGAGAGGAAATGCAGGCTTTAACCCAATTAATGATGGCTGAAGAGAAGCCCATTTTCGTCATCACAATAAACAAGAAATCATGTCTCACCCTATCAAAGGCATTAGCCAGATCCAATTTAATCACCATACCTTTCACCTTTCGGTGATAGCTTGAATGGACTGCTTCTTGCACCAACACAATATTGTCCAGTATTTTTCTCCCTTTGATGAATCCTCCTTGGTTTTCAGGGATAATGGACAGCAGAATCTTCTTAAGGTGATTGGCTATAATTTTGGTGATCAACTTGTAACTGGAGTTACACAAGGAGATTGGCCTGAATCTGCTGAAATCGGATGCACCTTTCTCTTTTGGGATCAAGGCAAGAAATGCTGAACTGATGCCGCCTCCGATCTTGGCACAAGATTGAGATTTCCTGACCATTCTCAACAAGTCATTTTTTATTGTGGCCCAACAGGATAGATAGAATCTGATGGGGAACCCATCCAAGCCAGGAGCTTTATCGGGCTCCATAATTTAAGTTCATTCATGCTGATTGGAGTAGTCAACATAGAACTGTCAGAATCTTGGATACATTGAGGAATTAAGTCCATCAGATAGGCCTGAGGATCAATCGGAGGATCATTGGGGGCAGAGTAGAGATCTTTGAAGAAAGAGTGGGTAGCCCTCTTTATGCCTTCATAATCCTTAATCACTCCATTTTGATGGTGAATTTCTTTTACATTTTTGAAGTGCTTGCGTGCTTCAGCTTGCTTGTGGAAGAAGCTATAATTTTTGTCCCCGGCCTGTAACCAAAGAGTTCTAGATTTATGTCTCCAGTACTCTTCTTCTTCCCTACTTGCTTTGTGGAGTTCTTTTTGCAGATCAACTTCTATTTGAAGGAGGTCGTGGGAGACAATAGTATTTTCCAAAGATAATTGGTGGGCAGAAAGACTATCCAAAGCCTCCTCTCTCTTGGAGGTGGGAGATTTCAACTTTCTAGCCCACTCCTTGAGCCTTCTTTTTAGTCCCCTCATTTTTTCTTCCCACACATAGAAAGGGGAACCATGAACATCCCTGTTCCAGGACTCTGAAACCACCTCTTGGAAGCTATCATGCTGAAGCCACAATGGGTTGAATCTAAAGGGAATAGGGCCAAGGTTTACATCCATGGAAAGATCAAGGAGAATGGGCTTGTGATCAGAGGTACTATTTGGTAGCATTTTGGAAGAGGCCATTAGACTGCTAGTCAGAAAAGAGGATTGGACAAGAAAACTGTCCAATCGAGCAGCAATATGGCTGGGGCCAACACTTTTGTTGGACCAAGTGAACTTCCCAGATGTGGGCTTGATATCCTCCACCTCCCAACCCAACATAAGGTCTTCAACCCACTCTCTAGCTCGGTCCCTGACTGGGGAGCTACCCTTTTTCTCATTTACAGCTAGAGTGACATTCATATTTCCTGCAAGAATAATGTTTTCTGGATTTTTCAACGAAAGATAGGACAAAATCGAATCCCAGCATGATTTTTTCTCAGATGGAAGAACTGGAGTGTATATATTGAATATACTTACTTGTTGGCCAGAGTCTTTATGGAGGAGCTTCGTGAAAAGCCAGTGAGGAGAGCAATCTTTCTGAATCACGTCATAGAGAGAGCTATCCCAGAAGGAACTGATTCCTCCGGAGGCGCCTCTCGCACTGACAACACTCCCATTTCCTTTATGCCAGAAGGATTTTCTACCATGGAGGAGAAGAAGTTCCTCCAACTTTGTCTCCTGGATGAGTAGGATTTCAAGCGAATACGTTCTCACTATATCTTTCAGGGCATCTTCTTTCAGTTTGCTTCCTAATCCTCTGCAGTTTGAGGAGACATATTTCATTAGTTATTGGATTGGGAAGTGTCTCCTTTTGGAGTTGTGCCATGCTTGCACCCAGATCTTGTATTCATCATTCCCTTGCGTGTTTTCTGGGAGCCTTGGAGAGCCTCCATATAAGTTTTCTCCTCTCTCTATTTCTTCTTGGATTTTCGACCCCTGGTCGTTTTGGTAGGGGTAACTTGCGAGCTATCTAATTCATAGTCTCTTTCTTCTGATTCTTCATCAAATTCGGAGGCCAGTCTGATAGGCTCTTCTTTATCTATAGTTCTTTCATTGCCTCTATCTGCTGGGAGGGTGTTTGTTTCACTATCATTTTATGTTGCATTCTTCGATAAGTCTTTTGATCCTTCTTGAGCCTTGATGGTTTCTGTGTTTCCACCTGAGGAGGAACCAACCTTTTGGGCTTCATTGGCCTTTGGCTTGGTCTAATATTTCCCCACTGGCCCAACATTTTTCTTCTCAGTTGACCTTGGATTAGACTTTCCTCTTTTGAATTCTTTCCACCCTTCTTCGTCCTCCTTAGTCCCAGTTGGGGCTTTAGGACAATTCCGTTGGAAGTGTCTGTGTTCATGACAGGTTCTGCATTTGAAGGGCAGTTGCTCGTAGTCCAATTTTTGATAGTATTGTCGTTCTCCCACTGTAAGTTTAACCGCCTTAGGTAACCCAGCTTCTAAGTTGACTTCGACATAGATTCTAGCATAGGTGTATTGGCCCTTACTATATGCTTTGTCGATGAATCTGCCCAGACCATTCCCAATCATTTGCAAAGATTGATAGCTCCAGCAGTGGATCGGGATGTTGGGGAGACGAACCCAGACTGGGACCTCCTTCGGGACATCTACTAAAGGATCAAAGTCAGGGGTCCATTTATTGAGATATAGACCTTGATTTCCCATGAAATACGGACCATTTCTGAATACCAGATCTCGGTCTTCTTTGGAGGTGAATTCGAAAATGAAAAAGTCTTTTCCAACCGCATAGTAGATCACATTATCTTTCAGTTGTGGTCTTCAGTTGCGTTGAATCCAATCATCAATGGTTTTGGTAGAAGGCCATCGACCCATAAATTGCCCAACCAGTCCTCTGTCTGCAAGGGCAAGGGCTATTTTAATCGGTTGGTCTTCTTGCAGAGTAATCTCAGGGATTTCCTCAAGTTTTTTAATGAACTTTGGGACCTCAGGGGCCGGTCGCTTCTTCCCTTTCCATGATAACAGGAAGCGAAAAGATTCTTTAGACGAGAGTGGAGGAGTGGAAGAGGGCTCCTCACCCCCAGGATCACCCATGGCGGCAGTTGAGTCACAGCAGAACTCAACCCATACCCCACAAGAAAGCACCCCTGCAAATTAAAAAAAAAACAGATGACCAAAACAATGCGCAGAAGACCAGGGCTCTTCAGAGCGATGCGCTCAGCAGAGGGGGCCGACTCTACGCTTCGCGCCTCCCCAAAAGGAAAAACAAAGCTCTGCATAGCTCAACAGAGCAAAGAGAGCCAGACAGCAGAGTGAGGGCGACAGAGCCCTCTAAGGCGCCCAGGGGCCGAGACCATTGATGCAAGCTCAGAGTAGAGCAGTTGCAGAGCTGACCTAAAAATATATATATATAATGTATTAGTATTATTAGTAATATACATATGTATTATTAGTATTAATATTAGCATTTAGGTAATATTAAAATTTAATATCTATTATAGTTTATTAGTAAAAATATAAAAAAATAAAAAATAAAATAAAATAATAATAGTAGTTTTATAAATTAATAAATATTGTTAAGTAAACCCTGTTAAATATAGCCACTAAGATATATTATAAGATAATATATTAAATATATTTAAATAAAGATAAAATAAATAGTTTCAAGGATGAACCTTTTAGAAATAAGTAAATATTATTAAACACCCTAGTCAAATATAGTCGTTGAGTTATAAAGTTGATTCATAATATATATATATATTATATATATATATATATTATATATAGTAAATAAAAATAAATAAACAATTAAAAAATTAATTAAACTTATTTAAATAATGATAAACCTTTCCCTTTTCCTCCCCTTGTCAAATATAGTTGTTTTCTTCTAACTGTTAGGTTGCTCTGTCTCCCTATTTAACTTTCTTCCTAGATTTGTTTTTTCATCGTGTCCTGAAGATGAGCCAAACTTGTTGGCTCGAAATGCGTAGACCAAAATCTTCAATGTGACTTCTTCCAAAAAATATTTTATAGATTATGATATGGATCGCAGAAGCTTGAATTCAAATTATACTTTAGTTAAGTATCTTGACCTTGGTTCAACCATCGAATCACTGATTAGACTATACCAATGTGAATTCCTTATGGAACAATAAGTGTCATATATATATATAGTTTGTTTTTTTTTGGCATAGTTTAAGTGCTTAAGTTAGCATGCTACTATATATATATTAATTATTATTTTATAGAAAATATTTGCTCTAAATTATTTTTCAAATATAATTTAATCTCAATATTCTACCTTAAATATATCATTACTTTATACTTGCATCCTTAATCATATACATTAAAGTCTTTTATAAAATTGTAGTATAATGTTTGTGCATGTATATTTCCACAATACTTAATAATGTTGATAAGTTTATGGATATATGCACATATGTTGTGTGCAAGTTAATGATGTCTTACATTTCTAGTGGTCTTATCACCCATCACTAGGGACTTCAAAAAATCTTAATAGATTTCAAAAGAGTGTTGGGTTGATTATAAAAGAAGAATTAACCAATTGAACATCAATATGAACGTTAAAGGTAGAAAATAATAAGTGAAACTCAGATTTTAAGGAAAGAGAGTAAATATATTTTTATTATAAAATTTGTAAGAATAAAATTATAAATAGAACAAAATAAAAACATTTGTTTAAGCATAAGTCAAATTTTAATTTTTATCTTTTTTTTTAAAGCTTGATGGGACTACATCTTCATCATGTCCAATATATCATTCTTATCAGGGTGGTATTAGCGACTTAACATAGCGTCCGATCACCATTTGGAGTAGTATGAGTGACTTAATATAACATCCAATCACCATTTATCCAAGACCTCATGGATATTTTAATCCAATTAAAAAAACAAAATTAATGATAATATTAATAAAATATACTGATAATAGTTTTCATTTCTTCTTTTCACATTTTAACAAATATATGTATCCCTTTCTTCCTAGTCTAGCCTTACCCTCCCTCCCCCTCCTCCCTTGTTTGAATTTTTCTAGCTTTCTTCAGGTTTCCCGTATTTGTCCCCCTTTTTATCCCATATCCTGTTCCTCTAGTTTCTCCTTTGATTAAAAAAAAATCTAAATTTAATAATAATTTTTGGTCATGTTCTCACCATCTTGTTTAATTTTTTGACTCTCGTTCTTTTTTTTTTTTTTTAACGTCTTATCATTAAGATTTAATATTACCATCCTAAAACTATTTATGGCTTCTTTTATAATTTTTTAATTTTATGTTTTTCCCCTTTCCTTATCCAAAATTTTGTATCTTTTTTATTTATTTATTTCTTGTATTATTTTTTTCATTTTTACTAAGCCCTTATGATTAAAATTTCAACTAGTATTATTTTTTTATTAATTCTAGTTAATATTAATTTTTTAACTAACAATTATTAATATTATTATTTCTATTAGTAATTTCATACAAGAAGAATTATTAAAATAAATAAAAATAAATAAATAATAATAATATATATAATTAAATTGTTTATGAGAGCCCTCTACTCAACTTCAAGATTGAACTTATAATAAATTAATTACTATAATTTAGAATGAAGTATAAATGTTATATATATAATTATTGAATTTTTTAAAATAAAATGAAATATACATGATCTATATATAATTATTATAATTATTGAGTTTTTATACGAACAGACCCCGATGATCATTAAATATTATTATATAATTTAGCTGTTTTTATAGCCATTAATGGTCACACCTAGCTGTTTGGAAGAGCTTCTCTCCCTAGTTAACTTGCAGCTATGATTTGATTCCTCAACTTGTCCTGGCGATGAACCACACTAGTTGGTTCGAAACGCGTCGAGAAAGGTTGTCTACATGTGTTTTACACTGAAACTCTTCTTACAAATATAAAATAAAACTTCATTTCATATAATAAAATGTTAAGAATTTTAGGTTTAAATTTTATGGTAAATAAAATGTTAAGAACTTTAAGTTTAAATTTTATGGTATAGAGTTGAAAAAAAAAATAGTTTTGAGAATTAAATTATTTTAAGATAGATAAATCATTCTTCTATTTAATATTAAAAAAAAAAATTGTATGAAACTATGTGTGCATTATATATGTAGCCTTTTCCATCACCCTAATATGTCTTAATATATTTCACTATCGAAATTAGAATTAGGCGGTAGAGGATGGTCATTGTGCATTAGAGACTGTCATGAAATAGTGGGTTGGAATATTGTTACTAGGCATGTTCGGACCAATGATGAAATTTGAAGGGCCAGTCTTATTTTTATTTGGAAGGGAATATATTCTTCTAACCTTTCAAAGATAAAAAGTTATAAAAAAAATTGTACATCTATTGAAAAGTATACATTAAATAAACCCTTCATATAAAAAAGTTCCAAAATAAAATAATGTCCTTTTAAATATTTAAAATTTTAAATTAAAATTATCCCTTCTTGGGCGTGGAATCCCCACAAGGCAATTTTTGGGGCTTAAAGCCCAAGTTTTGACCAAGTCCTTTGTAAGGAATCCGCGATTTGTGGGTGCGGAGCGCGAAGTCATAATAGAGTCACAGGGTTATCTGCCCTTGTTTTTGTAATGTAATGTTGGCTTAATAGACCTACCCATGGTCCGCGGACCATGGGATTGTATAAATAGAGCGAGGCTCTAAGTATAGAAGGAATCAATGAATAAAAGAGAAGCATGATGAGTTTAAGAGATTCAGTTGAAGTGTAAAGTGTGTCTTTGGGTCATAGAGTAGGAGAAAGCTCTGTAGCTGAGTGCGCAGAGGCCTAATAGTCCGTAGCTGAGTGCGCAGACCCCTGTAGCTGAGTGCGTAGGGCAGGGCGAGCCTGTAACCATTGGAAGCATTAATAAAGAGAACTTTTATCATATTTATGTGTATCTTTTCTTGTTTGATGTATTATTGTATTTAATTGCAAGTGTATTGTTTATTTGTTGCCTGAACTCATATGAATGTGTTGTATAAATAAATATAACATAAGGCATCCATTTATGTGAAGATAACAAACAAGTGTAGGAAGATAAGTAAGATCTCAGGTGTGACTTAGGGAAATAGTGTAGAGCACTACTCCAATAGTACAAAAGCCCCACAGCCCCTGGTTAGGGTTGCGCGAAGGCAAGTATATCAAGGTGCGAGGGACAGGAAAGTGCGCGAAGTAACCTACACGAAGGGACTAATAGCTGGACCAATTCAACCTCTTAGACATCTCAAGGGTGTGGAACCCTAGTTCTAGCCCCCCCCCATACTACTTTAGGTGAGACCTCAGATTGCGTTCCACAGATTATTGATGAAAGGGCTAGTAGAACAGGGATTTGCTTGGCTAATTAACTCTAAACCTGGGTCAAATCTCAACAAGCCAACAAATGGTTCTGTTGCAAGGACTGAGATCTGCATAGAGATGTTTGATGTCATATCACTGGAATCCAACTAAGAAAGTAATTGAGGATTGGTTGGATAGGAAGATTCATGTGCTTGCGGTGCAAAAGAACAAGAATCTATGATTATTAAAAGAAGAGTGGTTGGACTACTAAATATGCACAGAGATTCATGAAATTTTCTTCGCATCCTTCGCTACTGAGCTATATGAGTGGATCGTGAAGCTAGCAGATAACCAAGGAAGGTGCAAGCTCGATAGACCCATTATGTGGACTCCAGAATTGGTGCATAGATTGGAAGCATCAGAGGATAATATGACATGCCCTGTTGTTCACTAACTCAATCTAGTTATAGGAGGATTCATCATTGTGTTCACGGTAGATACTTTAGTTATCTATAGCAAGGCAGAACGACGCTTCCTCAAAGGACCGTGAGGTAAATGCATTAAGTCTTTAAACACTTGGATTAAAATGCTACTGTGTTGAGAGCAGGTTATGTGAATAAATTGATGTTTGGGGCTACACGAAGTGGGAGAATCTATAGAAACAAAGGTAGTGTAGAACTAGAAACTAGCCCTTTGATTTAACCTCCATGAGGGGATGAGGGAGAGCTCGCGAAGGTCTCACCAAGAAGTGTGATCAATTTAATAAGCAAAGGATTCCGCGCACGCCACCCGAACCCACACCACCACCAATTTCACCACCTTCACCCCCATATTTTCCCATAACACCTCCACCACCACCATGAGTCAATATGGCAAGCATGATAAAGTTGCCAGTGTTCACAGGAGTAGGGAATGAAGATCCAGACCAGTTTTAGTTTGTGATAAAAGATGTATGGGAAGAACAGGGAGTTATGAATGATAATATAAAGAAAGCGACATTGGTTAGCGCTCTACAAGATCACACGCTGACCTGGTACATTAAGCATTCCAACGACAATCCAAATGCAGGGATCATGGATATCCAAATTGCGCTAAACAAATAATTTAGCTGGCCGAAGTTAGGGGCATAGTCGATCATTAGGTTTAAGGAAATCACAATGCTATTAGGCGAGACCCCTTGGGAGTTGGATTAGAGACTGAAGTGCACAATTCATGAAGTTAACATGACACTCATGAATGGACAACACTGCAGAAGGTTTATAGCATCGTTAATGCCGCATCTAAGGTACACACTATCACAAGAGAGGCTAACAACTCAGGTGGAGGCCTTGGAGATCACAATGAGACTGCATGAGACTCCAATACAGGATCCCAACCTGGGAGTTCAATAGATTCATGTGCTTTTGAAAAACTTGTGCCTTGAGATGTAGAGTTTGAAATAAGACAGGACAGCTCACCCAGAAATGCGCGATGAGGTATGGTGCATAAAGTGTAAGGGTCAAGGACATGACAAAGACCACTACCCAGTGTTAATGAATTACCTCGCGGGAGGAGGACCAATGCCACTGAGATGAAGGCACAAGCAGGAACGAGCTCAACACCTGCATTGTGGTGCACAATTTGTCAAATAAGAGGAAAGCATGATACAGATAACTACCCATTTATTGCAGAAGTACATGCAGAATCCATTGTAGTTTTTCTGTAATTTATGTAGATTAGTGGGACATGATGAGGGCACCTATAGAAGTTATGAGCTGATGATGGATCAGACTCCTACCTACAGATTTCAGGTTGAAACACGACCCCTTGACCATAATGCAGGAAAAGCGCGAACTGGATTTAAGGGGTGTGGATGAGGTCGAGGTGGAGGAGGACCTAGAAGAGGTCGCAAACAGTGGATATGTTACAATTGCAGAGGGTTAGGACATTATGACCGCGATTGTATGAATCCAATACGTCCATCATGCTTGTATTATACATTGTTGGAACATGAGACGAAGGATTGTCCCACACTAATAGTGTGACTGCGTGATAAAGGAGCACTCCAACCTCCCCCAACTTAGAACCTACAAATGATGAAGTCTGAGCCGCACGAGGAAAACTCTAATGTGAATTTTGTGCTCCGAAGCAGAATTATGACGGGGGATGACAAAGGCAAGCAACATGAAGAGAGTACTTAGGTTCACAAGGCTCCAACGAAAGAACCAGATTTTGATTTGGAGCGCCATAAGGAAACCTTCATGGAAGCCAAGAAGAGCTTTGTTGATGCCTCTATTGAGTTCCAAAACTACCTTTCCCTTAAGCAACTTTCTCATCCTTCTTTCTTTGCTTTTCCATGAAAAATAAATCCTTATCATCAAAATCCATTACACATTACCTCAAGGAGTATATTTCAGTGATTTATAAGTTATACTGTTGTTGAGTCTTGAAAATGTCATTCATTTCCATTACACTTTCACTATTATGTCCATTATATCACTTCCATTCACCTCCATTTCACTACTATGTCACCACATTCATCCCACTTTCATTATTCTTGGGCCACATTTATGTTTTCCAATCTTTATTAATTCTAAACCTTTTAAGTGAATTTGTGGTTAAAAATTAGGAAATAATGTGCATAAGCTTATACCTAACCAATGGGTTGAGATTGTTGACATGTGTAGGTTGAAAGGAGGCTTCTAGAAGATCCTTATGTGGCACTCTAAGGCAAAATTCGAATTTGAGTGGAAAGAATCATGGGATCATGAGGATATATGTCACATCTCCTAATTGTATTGTAACTCTAAAAAGACATGTGCCTTATCAGTTCCTATTTTGATTAGGACTCTAGAGGTAGAGGGAGGGATTCATGGATTCTCATTAATGAGATGGCTCTCATCTTTTTGTATAAATAGGAGATCTCTCTCCTTCATTAGTTAGTCTTTTAAGTCTTTTTAGTCTTTTTAGTCCGTAGTTCTTAAGATTGTAGTTCTTCCTTGATGGCTTTTGAAAGCTTTGGAGAACTTTGTTGTACTTTGTACTTTTGAAGAATTTGAATAAAGCTTTGATGTTCTCAACATGGAAGGAGATGTGAAGTAGATGTCATGGAGCACATTAGAATGTAAGGTAGAGTAGATTTCATTTTGTAAATATTGCTTTGTAGAATGTAAGGTAGAGTAGATTTCATTTTGTAAATATTGCTTTGATTTGATTTGATTACTTTCAAGTTTGATAGATTATATTTTTCATTCATGCAATTTTAATTCATGCAAGTGTGTTCAATTTTGCTTTGATTTCATAGGGGGCCCCTTCCTTGTATAGTTGTCATTTAATTTTGCATTTAATTTTGTTATGCTTATGTATATTAGCTGTACATAAATTGTTTTCAAGTTGATTGTACATTAGTGATGCACATAGTCTTTTAGTGACTAATGACATGATAGAATCATCTTGTCCTTTTGCTGAAGTAGCAAGGATACTGGGTCTCATAGTTACTAGCTCATTGTTTGGTTATTGCATTTTATTTTGATTGAACTAATGACATGATAGAATCATCTTGTCCTTTTGCTGAAGTAGCAAGGATACTGGGTCTCATAGTTACTAGCTCATTGTTTGGTTATTTGCATTTTATTTTGATTGACACTTTAGAAAACCAACAAGAACAAAACCCCAAAAACAACATAAACTATAAAACAACGAAGTAAGAGAAAGGTTAACTAAGCACATATAGTGCAGTAGCGACTCAGTGTGGCGACTCAGTGTGGCAACTTAGTGATAACACACGACTTTGACTTCCTTTTGACTAGGGTCTTTTTCATCAAATTTGATCCAATGAATAGGACACCATCCATGTACCAACATTCCCCCAGCTACCCATGTGGCTTGTTTTGCTTGATGACACCTGCAACCTAGAGTTTAACAAAACAACTGCGGAATCCGGGGTTGGCTACGGAAACCAGGATCAGCTGCAGAAAGTGGCTTGCAGTTAATGAAAACAGAGTGTGGAAAGTACTGTGAAATGGAGTGGCTGTGTGCGTGGAAGAGAAAAAAAAAAATTTGAATCAATGAAATGAATAAGTTATTTGCTCACTTTTTTGAAGGTATTGATTAATTTTGGACTGATGATGAAAGATGAATGGTTAACTTTGTATTCAAGATTTTTAGCTACATAACCGTGCACATTCCGCAGCTATTCCCTAATTCCACAGCCAGAAAAACCTCATTGTTGAAATCAACCTATCTTTCTCATAAAAAAATCAGATTTTGATGATTTAAGTATCATTGGAAAGGTCTCGACAAGATCTATACAATGAGAAATCTAACATTAGATTTTGAAATGGCAATTAATGAAATAAATTTCTGAAGAGAAGCAACATTCAACTTGGGCACCAATTCCAAAGCAGGTATAAATTCTTTTGATTTTTCCTTTGAGAACTTGTTTCCTTAATACGATTTCTTAGTTTTGTGTAAATATCATAATTAGAGAGATTGATCACCTCTCTCCTTTGATAATATTACATTCCATTGCAGAACAAGTATTATTTTTTTTTGCAGGTTCTAGGAGGAAGGACAAATGACTACAAGAGAATGGTGTCTCCCTAAGAGACCAATTTGTTTCATAAGAAGATGATCAACAACAAAGAGGAAATATGCTAATGCAAAATCAGATCCAAACACTTGAAAAACTTTAAGATATTATTGTCTCCATCACATCCATCCATCCATTAGATCCATACCTCATAATAAACCATTCACCTCATTTCACTTCATACTTTTCCATTTACATTCACATCCATTTTCCATTTCTTTTTGTCCATTCATAACCCACAAATAAAAGCAAGAGGCTCATTCATATGCTTATTTCCCATTGCCATTTCTATTCTCCATTGCCATCTTTCATTT
>APFE030050975.1:165005-182293 GCA_000404065.3 Pinus taeda
GTCTTTTTAAGTCTTTTTAGTCTTTAGTTCTTAGTTGTAGTTCTTCCTTGATGGCTTTTGAAAGCTTGGAGAACTTTGTTGTACTTTGTACTTTTGAAGAATTTGAATAAAGCTTTGATGTTCTCAACATGGAAGGAGATGTGAAGTAGATATCATGGAGCACATTAGAATGTAATGTAGAGTAGATTTCATTTTGTAAATATTGCTTTGTAGAATGTAAGGTAGAATAGATTTCATTTTGTAAATATTACTTTGATTTGATTTGATTACTTTCAAGTTCGATAGATTAGATTTTTCATTCATGCAATTTTAATTCATGCAAGTGTGTTCAATTTCGCTTTGATTTCATAGGGGGGCCCTGCCTTGTATAGTTGTCATTTAATTTTGCATTTAATTTTGTTATGCTTATGTATATTAGCTGTACATAAATTGCTTTCAAGTTGATTGTAGATTAGTGATGCACATAGTATTTTAGTGACTAATGACATGATAGAATCATCTTGTCCTTTTACTGAAGTAGCAAGGATACTGGGTCTCATAGTCACTAGCTCATTGTTTGGTTATTGCACTTTATTTTGATTGAACTAATGACATGATAGAATCATCTTGTCCTTTTGCTGAAGTAGCAAGGATACTGGGTCTCATAGTCATTAGCTCATTGTTTGGTTATTGCATTTTATTTTGATTGACATTTAGAAAACCAACAGAACAAAACCCAAAAACAACATAACATTAACACAACGAAGTAAGAGAAAGGTTAACTAAGCACATATAGTGCACCACACTTCATCAGTTTACGATACCCGGATTGATAATTTATGTAGAGAAATTTAAGACATTAAATTGACTAGACAACTGCTATGTTTGCTATTTGAATAGTTTTTTGTCTTTGAGCTATGGAATGCAACCACATTCTGTAGCTAATCGACTGTTCCACAGCCATCTCCATGCTTTTGTAGGTTACAGGTGTCAAGAGAGGAAAAGGATCACATGGGTAGCTTGGAAAACATCAGAGCATGGATCATATCCTATCCATCTGGCCTAGATCGATGAGGAGGACTTTGGTCAAAGGGAAGTCAGCTATAGAAACTTATGGTAAACAAGACTCTGTTTTGCGCATGTTTCTCAGTGATGGGATCCAAAGCCGTCTCTTGAGGTCACATACTTCATATGCCACCTGCACAAACGGAATCTAAAAAGCCACTACCATATATTTATGTTTCCAAGCAACCAGGGATAAGAATGCCACATACTGGCATGTTTACATGTTTTGTTGTAGCTATTTTCTCTCTTCAAAACAGTTGCATATTTTTCTATAAATACCAGCGTGTAGAAAATAGAACAAGTTCAATTTTTTCTTATATAATAGTCTAGATTTTGGCTTTGTAGTTTGAAGAACTTAGTTCTCTATTTTAATATAAAGGCTTCGTTTTCAATGGATACCTAAAGCGTTGTTGGTGTATTGATTAAGTGCTTATAATCCGAGACCTTTGCACAAAGCCCTTGCATGGTTAAGGGTACATTTTATTTCTATTTTATCTTTCATAGTTCAGTTGTAAATTCACTGTGTTTTTCCATAATGTTTATAATCGTTTTCTAACTCTGTTTATAATGCAGCTTGTGTCATCTTTTCACTAACTCAGAGTAGTTTTATTTCAACACAGAATAGTTCTTTGGTTTTCACTGCTTTCTAGTTTCTTACTAGTAGATTTAAGTTGATGTCTATAGCATAAATTGATTCATTTCATTTCCTATTCATTAGTTTTTTTAGATTTTGAATTAAGCTATTCAATGCAATTTTCTTATTAGTTTAGTAGTTTATGTTAAAAATGAATATTTCCAAAAGCCCTTTCAGTTGATGGTTAATCTTAAAACTAAATGGTGAAATGTTTCATTTATGAATGAGTCTTTCTCTGCATTTTTATGTTTTCTTTTCTTCGAATAATGAAGAATGAAATCTCTCAAAATGATATCATAAGGAGGCAATTCTCCCTAAATTGTGTAGCAGAGTGACAAAAATACTTCATTTAGCCTTGCTTTCGTAATAGAATAGTTGCAACTTCATTTTCAATTATAGTTTTTCACTTATTTTAGCATAGATTAGACAGTAGTGGTAATCTTAATTTCAGTATTTCATTTTTGGTTTATCATAGATAGATGCAATCTCATTTTCTCATTTAAGCTTTGGTTTTTGTAATTGAGTAGATAGTAGTTTTAAATCCTTTTAGTTTATGTTTTGGAAACAATCATAATAGTAGGAAGAGAAGCTCTATTTTCATTTTCTTCTTTAAAACTTTACTTCCAAATCTGGCTTAAAGAACTTTTAGCTCTCATTTCATTTCTCTATATTCTTAGTAGTAGTAGATTAAGATTTTGTGGATTACATTGTAGAACATTTGGAATCAGAAGAGAAAAACCCCAAAACAAACATAATCTCAAAAATAGTGAGGTAAGAAGGGTTATCTAGCACATATAGTGCACTACACTTCACCATTTTACAATACCTGGATTGATAATTTATGTAGAAATTTAGGACACTAAATTAACTGAACAGCCTCCACTTTAGGAAGCAAATACAGATCGAAGCTGGAAATGGACCCATCGATGCTCACAACATTCCTGGAAACATGCATGAAGCTACTGCATGACAACAAGGTTGTAAAGGGATTGTAGGAACTCATAGATAGATGTGTTGGTACCATGCTAGGAGAACCGTGCGTAGTCTGGAAAATAGGAAAGCACACAACATGAACAGGAAGGGAAATGAGATTGACCATGTAGATTGGGGAATATGAGATGGACCAAGTGATTCTGGACCTAGGATTAGACACGAAAATTCTGCTAAAGCAAACATGGGAGCGCATGGGAAGGCCTACATTGCAATGGTATCCTATCCAACTGTGAATGGTAAACCAACAAAATATCCTACCTATGGGAAGATTGCAAGGAATCACAGTGGATATTGAAGGAGTAAGCGCGCTAGTAGACTTCGAAGTGATAGAGATTGTTGATGACAAAAATCCCTACCTCGTGCTATTAGGAATATATTGGGCCACTGACATGAATGGGGTGATAAATCTAAAGAAGTGCAAGATGATTTTTGAGAAAAAGTCTCTGCATGTAGTTGTACCTTTTGACCCTGCAGAAGGATCGCACTACACAGAGCTAGTGCGTGACTAGAAAGTGATGATGAATTGGACTACATATACAAGATAACTGTGTGAGAGAAAGATTGAGTAAACCCAATCATAGATGGACGAATCTCATGGGAGCACGAAAGCTCCTACACATCAGATTTTGACGAGGATATAGAATGATGGCAGAATCGATTACATGAGGTAACCACGTTGAACTGTAACATGATGACGAGATCATTGTGTTGTGTATCAATGGAGGTAAGGGATCTGCCTACGTATGATGGGATAAGTAAGGTGGATGAATTCTTGAACAAATTCAAAAGAGAGGCGCCGGAACAACAACATTTTGAAGCTTTGAAATGGGTACTACACACTACGCTTGTGAAGTGGTGGGGTATGCACCAAGGAAGCTTCGAGGACTAGCGTGAATGTAGGAGAATGATTCTCATATAGTTTGGGAAGCCTCAGATGTGATTAACAGATGGGATTGCCAGATGGAACAGTCTTTGCGGCCACCTGTCCAGATGGGTACAGGCATATGGTACGAAACATGCCTGGGTGCCCACAATCTTTGCATTAGGATATATGGGTAGTAAGCATGTGTGAGTGAGGAAATGGTGTGAACAACCTGTCCGATTGGAACCATGAAGTATGGAAAGACCAAGTGCGCAATAGGTTATCCACGAAAAATCCTTTAACAAAGTATGCAAAGCGCTGAACAAAGTACATAGTGCGCAGCGGACTGATTGGGACATCCGCGTACCAACAGTTCTATGGGCTTATAGGACCATGTGCATGATACTAATAGTGTAGGAACCTCCAAGACTAGAGTATGGAGCAAAAGCTATTATCCCCATAGAACATAAAATGCCTAGTCCGCACATAGCAACACCAGTAGATACGACGGGTCGCATAACCTTCGAAGAAGGGGTAGTGTAACTAAATGAAGTAGAACACTTGGGACCTGACAAGGAAATATGACAGGGTGACTTTGGCCTCTAAGAACTTATGAACGATAGGGTGCGATTAAGGGAGAAAAATGCTCTGCTGGAAGTGGAAGCCAAGAAGCTGGAGGATGAGATCAAGAAGGATTTTCTCAATGAACAACCTAGGATGACAAAGCAAGGTGTGCACCATCACATGGAAAAATTTGGTGACTATTACCTAGAATTGATTAGCCTGATACCTTGGATTGGACCACATATCACTAAATGGATCAACCATGGTGGCACGATGCCAATGATAAAGTGCGCAACGCAACCAGTAATAATGAAAGGTGGGTATTTTCTAGGAAAATTGGTGGATGATCGGGTGAAACCCTACATAGATGGTGCAACCACTTGACTAACTATGGGAAGTAGAGTCTTAGCACTACAAGCAGTTGAAAGGAGGCGTGGGACTATAAACTACTATGCCTGGGAGTTGTGTGATGTAGGAGTTGCTCACAGAAGTAAAGTGTCACAAGGTCTGCTAGCACGGGGTTGGCTAGAAAGTGACTATTGGAGTCATTATTGATGATGTGATGCTCGACTTGAGACCAAATGGAGTGGGGGTAGGCATTTAAGACACGCTTTATGGGCAAGATTTAGGAAAATATGTCGCCAAGGGAGCATTAATGAACTAGATTTGGGGGGAAAGATCGAATTCAAATTCAAAATGTGCTTTAAATTATAAAGGGTTGCCCATCAAACAACACTTGGTCATTTGTGAATTGAGTTGTTGTATGCCCCACATATTTTGAGCTGAGATTTGTTTTCCTTATGCCGAGTGTTGATTGAGCCCTTGATTAAGCACTGGAAAGATTCTTGGACCAAAAAGATGGCACTGTCACAAGAAGTTAGGGAAATTACAAAGATGACCGCTCAAGAGGCCACGCAGGCCCTGACTGTGGGGGATGCCTATGAAGGCACTAAGATTGTGGTAGAAACCCCTAAATCACCATGGACATCGAGGGTGAAGAGAGACAAACAGCTGATGGTTCCTGTACGTGTGTCCCCACGAAACCTGATGTGCACCAGTTAACGATGGAGGAGAAAGGGAAAGTCATTAACTTGGAAACCGACAAGGAGGAGGAGACCTAGAGGACCTTATCATTGAATAAGATGAGGAAGAAGGCTTGGAGGAAAAAACTTAGCCTGCACACCCTCCAACAAAGCTGCCTTCCTATATCTCCCCATGGAAGGGGAAGGCAACAGTTCCCAAGGATCTTGATGAGAGTAAGAGCTCTTTCCAGACCCTGCTCCTCCTGGATGACATCATTTTTTAGGGCACATACCTAGGATGGGTGTCTAGGTTGAAATTTGAGGATCTTGCTAACCATGAGAAGTTCCCTCACCTAGAGACTACGCAGCTTATGAAGCCCAAGAAAAACACTATGGCAGGCGTTATTGAATTGGAGCCATGAAAGTGGTTACATGGAGTGGAAAAGGCAAGGTTACTAAACCTACTCTAGGTGTCGCATTTCTACCGTGCCCCAATAACAATATTCGTCGTCAGGAAACTACTCTACTTGGTGCATGGTGGTTTTTTGTGGTCGGAGGAGCCCATCCCCGTCATGGACGACTTAATCCACTGCATTACCTGGCTCCCATGCAAAGGAGAGGACCCCTTAGACATCTCAGACATGAAGAGCAGTGACATGGCCATCAAGGAGACCATGAAGAATAATTACAAGATGAAGAAGAAGAAAAGGGGCTACGCCATATCCAGCATAAAAAGAAAGGTAGTTAAAGTGGTGACCTAAAGAATCTAGAGTAAAGTTATGTGCAAGTGCCACACGGATGAGGTACCCACGCTAGTGGTGGCACTTGGTGAGCAGTGCGTGGAGGGGGTTCAATTTAATTGGTTTGAGTTCTTATGCAAGGAATTCCTGGATAATTGCTACAAGGTCTAGGAACAGGGAAAAATATTCCACTATGGATGGATTCTACTATCCATAGTACTCATGGCAGGGGGATTACCGAAGGACAGTCAATTCCCCATAATTGATAGGGATCTGCCAGAGGGCGTGAAGTACACTTTGCTCTGGGCCACGAAGGATGCAAATTGGATCCATGACAGTAATATATTCAGGGTGTTCATGGAAATGAACATCATAATGGGGATTAATCACAAGATGTGGTTATCACCTACTGTCTACAACAGCCTCCAAAGTTTTGCAGAATTTAAAGCAGACCTCCACAACATCTATATCAAAGTGTGCAAGGACTCGACCAAGAAATGGAGAGAGCTACCATTTTTAGCCACAAATGACGTAATTTTTGATGTACTGGAGACATGGCCGCCAGAGTGGTGCACCCGAGACATCACATAAATGGAGAAGTTTGTAGCACAAAAGAAAAAATAGGATTCCAAACTGCGCATGACGCAGTTGGCAGAGAAGAGAAGGCAAGAAACAATGGCAGCAAAAGTGCAGGAGGTGCGGGATGCTGCACAAACAACAACAAAACAGGAAAAGGCTACAGCAACAGAAACAACACAGGAGGCAGCCAAGAAGGTGCGCAAGGGCCAGAAATCACCTTCACATGGGCAGGAAATAATAGAAGAGGAGGGCAGTGCAGACCCACAAACCGCGTCAACACAACTGAAGTACTAGTGCTTGAGTGAGCGGATGAGGCCGCATAAGAAGGTCAAGGTATCAAAGTTGTCTATTGACCCAATCACCCTTACTAGTGGTGATCTGCATGACATCGGTGAGATGGTGTGCAATGTCACCTCCAAGGCCCTCCAAAACTTCGTGCAAGAGAACCAGATTATGTTGGGGGCCCTCAGAGTGCAACTTCAGGAGTTGCAGGTGTGCACTCCTTAGGCTGGTACCCTTTCGACCAGCCTCACAGTAGGGACAACTGTAGCAGAGCAAATTTTGCGCGCTCCAACAATGAACACAATAGTGCTTCCAGAAGGGGCACTGGTTACAACAAATGAGGTTGATAGGGCTACAATTAGTGCACTTAAAGGTATCAGGATCAACATGGATACGCTCCCACAGGAGACATTATACATTTTGTAGGATGGGATTACTGCAGAACTCCAGGCTAGGGAGAGCTGCACATTGCAAGTTCTAAGCGAGCAAAAGATCAACATGGAGTAGTTGAGCTTGCAGCACAACGAAGTGGTGTCACAAAATAGGCAGCTGGTACAGGTACTGGAAGAACCCTGCCAAATGATCCCTAAGTTGGCCATCCCAGCAGACACACCAACAGAGGTGTGCATCCATAGATTAGCAATAGGAGTGTGTGAGGTGTGAGAAGAAATGACTAAGGTTCAGCTGGAGCTAAACCTTTAGATGGCAGAGCTATAGTTGAAGGCGAAACCATCCACCCCTTTGAAAGTAAGAGAACAGTGTGCTAGCGTTATTACATTAGGATTGGAAGAGATCGGTAGTGCATTAAGGTACTGCACTAGAATGTTGGAGGAGTCATTCGAGGTCCTCACAAATTTGTAGGATGACCCTAACATCCAGTGCTTAGAGATAGAGGTGCATGAGCTCCAGGAGCAGTATGACAGCGTCAAAGGGACTGCACATACGGTGGCCCTCACTCAAAGGCTCGCGTGAATGCAATAAGCCAAAGTGTTGAAAGAGCAAGTGGACGTCACACGGCACTAAGAAGTAGTTCTAAAGGTGCATGTTTAGCCTTGGATTGAATAGGCCTTCACCATTACCACAACAATTGAAGGGAAGCTCACACAAATGCAGGTGACACAGGAACGAATGCAAGGAATAAATTCTAACACTGTAGTCTCAGAACAATGGTATAGGAGATTCAGCAGGTAGCCACTCAGTGTACTGCTGACCTTGTAGTGGTTCAAGTAGAGTTGGAGGGACTCAGCACGAAGATCTCTGTACTGACAGAGTGACTCGAGGGTGAGTCACAATGTTTGTGTTGGGGGCCTGTTGGGTGTGGAATCCCCCCAAGGCATGTTTTGGGACTTAAAGCCCAAGTTTTGACCAAGTCATTTGTAAAGACTCCTACGATTTATAGACGTGGAGCGCGAAGTCATAATAGAGTCACATGGTTGTTCGCCCTTGTTTTTGTAATGTAATGTCAGCTTAATAAACCTACCCATGGCTTGCAGACCATGGGATTGTATAAATAGACAAAGTCTCTAAGTATAGAAGGAATCAATGAATAGAAGAGAAGCATGATGAGTTTAAGAGATTGAGTTCAAGTGTAAAGTGTGTCTTTCAGTTATAGAGTAGAAGAAGGCTCTATAGCTGAGTGCTCAGAAGCCTAATAGTCCGCAGCTAAGTGCGCGGACCCTTGCAGCTGAGTTTGCAGGGCAAGGTGAGTTTGTAACCATTGGAAGCATTAATAAAGAGAAGTGTTATCATATTTATGTGTATCATTTCCTGTTTGATGTATTATTGGGTGTAAATTGCAAGTGTACTATTTATTTGTTGCGCGAACTCATATGAATGTGCTGTATAACTAAATATAATGTAAGGCATCGATTTACATGAAGATAACTAACTGGTGTAGGAAGATAGGTAAGATCTCAGGTGTGACATAGGGAAATAGTGTTGAGCACTTCTCCAGCAGTGTAGAAGCCCCACAGCCCCTTGTTAGGGCTACGCAAAGGAAAGTATATCAGGGCATGAGGGACAGGGAAGTGCGCAAAGTAACCTACACGAAGGGACTAACAGTTGGACCAATTCAACCTCTCAAACATCTCAAGGGTGTGGAAATTGGGTTCTATCACGCCCCCATACTACTTTGGGTGATACCTCAGTGCACGCTCAATGAACTATTTCCGAAAGGGCTAGTAGTATAGGGATTTGTTTGGCTAATTAACTTTGAACCTAGGTCAGGCCCCAATAAGCCAACAAATGGTTTCGTTGCAGGGACCAAGATCTACATAGAGATGTCTGATGTCGTATCACTGGAATCCAATGAAGAAAGGAATTGAGGATTGGTTGGATAGGAAGATTCATAGGTTTGCGACACAAGAGAATAGGAATCTGCAGTTATCAAAAGAAGAGTGGCTAGACTACTACTTATACATAAAGATCCATGAAATTTTCTTTGCATCCTTCCCTACTGAGCTATACAAGTGGATCACGAAGCTAGCAGATAGACAAGGAAGGTGCAAGCTCAACAGAACCATTGTGTGGACTCCAGAGTTGGTGCGCATACTGGAAGCATTGGAGGATAAGATTGCACGTGTTGTTGATCACTGGCTCCATCAAATTATAGGAGGATTCATCACTGATTTTGCAATAGGTACTTCAGTTAGCTACAGTGAGGCAGAATGATGCTTCCTCAAAGGACCGTGAGGTAAGTACATTAAGTCTTTGAACACTTGGATTAAAATGCTACTATGTGAAAAGTGGATTATGCAAATAAATTGATGTTTGGGGATACACGAAGTGAGAGAATCTATAGAAATGAAGGTAGTGTAGAACTAGAAACTAGACCCTTGATTTCACCTTTGCGATGGGACGAGGAAGAGCTCGCAAAGGTCTCACCAAGAAGTGTGATCAATTTGATAAGTTAGAGGATACCACCCCCACCCACACCACTACTAGTTTCACCATCTTCACCCCCATCTTCGCCCATACCACCTCCACCACTAATGTGAGTCAATATGGTGAGCGCGATAAAGGCGCCAATGTTCAAGGGAGTAGGGAATGAAGATCTAGACCAGTTTTGGTTCATGATAAAAGCTATATGGGAAACATAGGGAGTTACAGATGACAAGATAAAGAAAGTGACGTTGGTCAGCGCTCTACAGGATCGTGCACTAACCTGGTACATTAAGAATTCCAACAAAAATCCAAATGCAGGGATCATGGATATTCAAACTGCGCTAAACAAAGAATTTTGCATGTCGAAGTCAGAGACGCAGTCTCTCATTGGGTTCAAAGAAATCACAATGCTACTAGGTGAGATCCCTTAGGAGTTGGATTAGAGACTAAAGTGCACAACTCGTGAAGCTAACATGATGCTTAAGGATGGAAAACACTACGAATAGTTTGTAGCATTGTTAATGTTGCATCTAAGGAACACACTGTCACAAATGAGGCTAACAACTTAGGCTAAAGCCTTGGAGATTGCAATGAGATTGCACCAGACCCTGATACAGGATTCCAACCTGGGAGTTTAGCAAATTCACACGTAGTTGAAAAACTTGTGCCTTGAGATGCAAAGTTTGAAACAAGACAGGACTACTCGTCCTAAAATGTGTGACAAGGTATGGTGCTTAAAGTGCAAGGGTCAGGGACATGACAAATGCCATTGCCTGGTGTTTGAGAATTAACTTGTGGGAGGAGGACCAATGCCATTGAGATCGAAGGCACAAGTAGGACCGAGCGCAACACCTATGTTGTGGTGCATGATTTGTCAAGTAGGAGGAAAGCATGCTACAGATAACTACCCATTTATTGCAAAAGTACACATAGAATTCACAACAGTTGTCCTTTAATTTTTGTAGATCAGTGGGACATGATGAGCACACCTGTAGAAGTTATGAGCTGATGATAGATCAGACTTCTACCTACAAAGTTCAGGTTGAAACATAGCCCCTTGACTAGAACACAAGAATCACATGAACTAGATTTCAGGGGGGTAGATGAGGTCGAGGTGGAGGAGGATCTGGAAGAGGTCATGAACAACTGATATGTTACAATTGCAGAGGGCCAAGACATTATGCTTGTGATTGTATGAATCCAATGCATCCATCATGCTTGTATTGCACATTGTTTGATCATGAGACGAAGGATTGTCCCACACTAATAGCGCGATTGTGCGATAAAGGAGCGCTCCAACATCCCCTGACTGAGAACTTGCAAATGATGAGGTTTGAGCCACCTGAGGAAGACCCTAATGTGAATATTGTGCTTCGAAGTGGAATTATGATAAGGGATGACAAAGACAAGTAGCCTGAAGAGAGTACTTGGGTTTGCAAGGCTCCAACGAAAGAACCAGAGTTTGATTTGTAGTGCGCTAAGGAAATCTTCATGGAAGCCAAGAAGAGCTTCACTAATGTCTCCACCTCAGGAAGCAAAGATAGACTAGAGCCGAAAATGGACCCATTGATGCTCACAATGTTCCTGGAAACATGCATGAAGCTACTGCATGACAGCAAGGCTATAAAGGGGCTGCAGGAAATCATAGGTAGAAGCGCTGGGACCATGCTAGGAGAACCACGCTTAGTTTGGAAACTAGGAAAGAAAACGATGTGAATGGGAAGGGAAATGAGATTGACCATGCATATTGGGGAATATGAGATGGACCAAGTGATTCTAGACCTAGGATCAGAAGTGAATGTTTTGCTGAAGAAAACATGGGAGCGCATGGGAAGGCCCATGGTGCAATGGTCTCCTATCTAACTACGAATGGTGAACCAGCAAAAGATCCTGCTTGTGGGAAGATTGTAGGGAATCAAAGTGGATATTGAAGGAGAAAGCACGCTAGTAGACTTCAAAGTGATAGAGATTTTTGATGACAACAATCCCTACCTTGCACTATTAGGAATAGATTGGGCCACTGACATGAATGTGGCAATAAATATGAAGAAGCGCAAGATGATTTTTGAGAAAAAGTATCTACACGTAGTTGTACCTTTGGACCCTGCCAAAGGATCACACTATGTAGAGAAAGTGTGCGTCTATGAAAGTGACGATGTCTTGGACTGCTTCTAGAAGATAACCGTGCAAGAGAAAGACTGGGTAAACCCAACCGCAGATGGACGAATCTCATGGGATTGTGAAATCTCCTACACATCGGATTCTGACGAGGAGATAGAATGATGGTAGAACTAGTTACACAAGGTAACCATGGTGAACTATAACATGATGACAAGATCATTTTCCTACGTATCAATGGAGGTAATGGATCTACCTACATATGATGGGTTAAGTAAGGTGGATGACTTCCTAAACAGATTTGAAGGAGAGGTGCTGTAACAACATCTTTTTGAAGCTTTGAAATGGGTACTATGCACTACGCCCACGAGGTGTTGGGGTACGCACCAAGGAAGCTTCAGGGACTGGCACGAATGTAGGAGAATGATGCGCATATGGTTTGGGATGCCTCAGATGTGATTAACAGATGGGATTGCTGAAAGAAATGGTCCGTGTGACCACTTGTCTAGATCGGTACAGACATATGGTACAAAACCTGCTCATATGCTCGTAGTCACGGGAAGTAAGCATGTGTAGGTGAGGCAATGGTGTGAATGACCCCTTCGGTTGGAACCACGAAGTATGCAAATACCAAGTGCATAGAATTTTATCCACACAGAAGCCTTTAACAAAGAATGCGTAGTGCTCAACAAGGTACACAATATGCAACAATCTGATTGGGACCTATGCATACTAGTGGTTCTATGGGCTTATAGGACCACGTGTAAGAAACTAATGTCAGAGGCACCTCTGAGGTTGGAGTATGTAGTGAATGCTATAATCCCCATAGAACATAAAATTCCTAGTTCGCATATAGCAACACCTGTAGATACGATGGGTCACAGAACCTTGGAAGAAGGCATAGCACAACTGAATGAAGCAGAACAACCCAATGAGGAAATCCGATAGGGTGACCTTAGGCTCCAAGAACTTATGAATGATAGGGTGTGATTAAAGGAGAAAAGTGCTCTGCTAGAAGCCGAAGCCAAGAAGCTAGAGGATGGGATCAAGAAGGATTTTCTCGATAAAGAATTGAGGATGAAAATGCAAGGTGTGCACGATCACATGGATGAATTTGGGGACCATTTTCGAGAATTGATTAGCTTGACGCCTTGGATTGGACCACATATCACTAAACAGATCAACCATGGTGGCATGATGCTAATGATAAAGTGTGCAATGTAGCCAGTAATAATGAAAGGTGGGTATTTTCCAAGAAAACTAATGGATGACCAGATGAAACCCTACATAGGTGATGTAGCTGCCTGAGTGATAATGGAAAGTATAGTCTTAGCGCTCCAAGCATTTGAAAGAAGGCATGAGATTATAAAGTACTCTTCCCAAGAGTTGCATGATGTTGGAGCTGCACGCAGAAGCAAAGTGTCACAAGGTCCGTGACCACGCAAGGGTGGCTATGCTGTTGCACAGGTTGGCTGGAAAGTGACCATTGGAGTCAGTATTCATGATGTTATGCTAGAATTGAGACCAAATGGAGTAGATGAAAGGCATTTATGACGTGCTTTATGGGAAATATTTGGGAAAATCTACCGCTAAGGGAGCATTAATGAATCGGATTTGGGGGAATGGTTGAATTTAAATTAAAAAGGCACTATAAATTACAAAGGGCTACCCAACAAACAACATTTGGTCATTTGCAAATTGAGCTATTGTATGCCCCATGTATTTTGAGCCGAGATCTATTTTCCCTGTGCCGAGCATTGATTGAGCCCTTGATTACGCACTTGAAATATTCTTGGACCGGCAAGATGCCAGCATCACAAGAAGTTAGGGAAATTATAGAGATGACTGCCCAAGAGGCTGTGTAGGCTCTAACTATGGGGGATCTCCCTGAAGGTGCCGAGATTGTGGCAGAAATCCCTAAATCACCACACACTTGTGAGGCCCAAGAAAGATAAACATTCGATGGTTCCTGTACACGTGTCCCCGTGAAACCTATTGCGCACCAGGTTAACGATGGAGGAGAAAGGGAAAGCCGTTAACTTGGAAACTGATAAGGTGGAGGAAGACCTGGATGATCTTATCATTGAAGAAGATGGGGACGAAGGCATGGAAGAAGAAACTGAGCCTACGCACCCTCCAACAATGTTGCCTGCCTATATCCCCCTGCGGAAGGGGAAGGCAAAAGTGCCCAAGGATCTCGATGAGAGCAAGAGCTCTTTTCAAACCTCGCTCCTCCTGAACAACATCATTTTTTAGGGTACACACCTAGGATGAGTGCCTAGCTTGAAATTTGAATATTGGGATCTCGCTGACCATGAGAAGTCCCCCCATGTAGAGACTGCGTAGCTCATGAATCCCAGGCAGAACATCGTGGTGGGGGTTATTAAATTGGAGCCACGAAAGTGGTTACATAGAGTGGAAAAAGCAGGGTTACTAAACCTGCTTTGGGTGCCACATTTCTAACGTGCCCCAATAACAATATTCGTCATCAGGTAACTACTCTACTCGGTGCATGGTGGTTGTTTGTGGTTGGAGGAGCCCATCCACATCAAGGACCACTTAATCCACTACATTACTCGGCTCCCACGCAAAGGAGAGGACCCCGTAGACATCTTGGACTGGAAGAGCAATGAATTAGCCATTGCAGAGGCCATGAAGAATAAGTACAAGCTAGAGAAGAGGAAAAGGGGCTACACCATGTCCAGCATAAAAAAAAAAGCAGTTAAAGTGGCAACCCAAATACTCGTGAGTAAAGTTATGCACAAGTGTCACATGGACAAGGTACTCGCATGCGGAGAGAGCTACCCTTTGTAGCCAAAGATGAAGTAATCTTTGATGTACTGGAGACATGGCTGCTGAAGTGGCATGCCCCAGACATCATGGAAATGGAGAAGTCTATGGTGCAGAAGAAGAAAGAGGAGGCCAAACTACACATGATGTAGTTGGCAGAGAAGAGAAGGCAAGAAACAACGACAGTAGCGTAGGAGGCACAAGATGTTGCAAAGAGAGCAGTAGAATAGAAAAAGGTTGCAGCAGTAGCAGCATAGGAGGTAGCTGAGAAGGCACGCGAGGGCCAGAAGTCACCTTCACCTGGGTAGGAAACAGAGGAAGAGGAGGGTAGCGCAGACCCACAAACCACATCAACACAACTGAAGTGCCAGTGCTCGAGTGAGCGGATGGGGCCACGCAAGAAGTTCAAGGCATCAAATTTGTCTATCAACCTGATCACCCATACTGAGGGTGATCTGCATGACATTGGTGACACGGTGTGTGACACCACCTTCGAGGCCCTCTAAAACTTCATGCAAGAGAAACAGATTTTGTTGGGGGCCCTTAGAGCGTAGCTTCAAGAGTTGTAGGTGTGCACTCCTCAGGCCAGTACTCTTTCGACTAGACTGACAGTAGGGATAACTGCAACAAAGAAGATGCTATGTGGCCGGAAAATGAACACAATAGTGTTGATAGAAGGGGAACTCATTACAACAAATGAGGTTCATAGGACTACAATTGTCACACTGAAAGGTATCAGGATCAACATGGCTACACTCCCATGGGAGACACTATACGTTCTGCAATATGGGATTACTGCAGAATTGCAGGCTAGGGAGAGCTGCGCACTGCAAGTATTGAGTGAGAAAGAGATCAACATGGAGCAGCTGAGCTTGCAGCATGACGAAGTGGTGTCATAGAACATGCAACTGGTACAGGTACTGGAAGAAGCCTGCCAGATGGTCCTTGAGCTGGCCATCCCAGCAGACACACCAACAAAGGCATGCATCCACAGATTAGCAGCAAGGATGCATGAGGCGTGAGAAGAAATAACTAAGGTTCAGTTGGAGCTGAACCTTAAGATAGCAGAGTTGCAGTTGAAGGCACAACCATCCACCCCTCTAGAAGTAAGAGAACAATGTGCCAAATCTATTACATTAGGGTTGGAAGAGATTGGTAGTGAAGTAAGGGATTGCACTAGAATGTTGTAGGAGTCATTTAAGGTCCTCACGAATCTATACGAGGACCCTAACATCCAGTACTTAAAGATAGAGGTGTGTGAGCTCTAGTAGTAGTACGACAATGTCAAAGGGACCACATAGACGGTGGCCCTCACTCAGAGGCTCGCGTGAATGCAATATGCCAAAGCACCGAAAGAGCAAGTGGAAGGTGCATGACACCCGAGAAGCAGTTCTGAAGGCACACATTCAGCCTTGGATTGAAGATTCCTTCACTATTACCGCAACAATTGAAGGCAAGCTCACACAAATGCAGAGTACAGAGGAATGGATGCAAGGAAGTAGTACCGACACTGCAGTCTTGGAACAATGGGTACAGGAGATTCAACAGGCAGCCACTCAATGTGGTGCCAACCTTCCAGTGGTTTGAACAGAGTTGGAGGGACTCTGCGCAAAGATCTTTGCACTGACAGAGTGACTCAAGGGCAATTCACAATATTCCTGTTGGAGGCCTGTTGGGCATGGAATCCTCCCAAGGCATGTTTTGGGGCTTAAAGCCCAAGTTTTGACCTTGTCCTTTATAAAGACTCCACGATTTGTGGGCATGGAGCATGAAGTCATAATAGAGTCGCAGGGTTGTCCACCCTTGCTTTTGTAATGTAATGTCAGCTTAATAGGCCTACCCATGGTCCGTGGACCATGGGATTGTATAAATAGAGTGAGGCTCTAAGTATAGAAGGAATCAATGAATAGAAAAGAAGCATGATGAGTTTAAGATATTGAGTCAAAGTGTAAAGTGTGTCTTTGGGTCGTAGAGTAGGAGAAGGCTTTGCACTAAGTATGCAGAGGCCTAGTAGTCTGTAGCTGAGTGCGCAGACCCTTGAAACTAAGTGCGCAGGGTAGGGAGTGTCTGTAACCATTGGAAGCATTAATAAAGATAAGTTTTATCATTTTTTGTGTATCTTTTCTTGTTTGATGTATTATTGGGTGTAAATTGCAAGTGTACTATTCATTTGTTGTGCGAACTCATATGAATGTGCTGTATAAATAAATATAACGTAAGGCATCCATTTATGTGAAGATAAATAACTGGTGTACGAAGATAGGTAAGATCTGAGGTGTGACTTAGGGAAATAGTGCAGAGCATTGCTCCAACAGTGTGGAAACCCCAGAGCCCCTAGTTAGGGCTGTGCAAAGGCAAGTATATCAGAGTGCAAGGGACAGGGAAATGCGTGAAGTAACCTGTGTGAAGGGACTAACAGTTGGACCAATTCAACCTCTTAGACATCTCAAGGGTGTAGAAACCTAGTTCTAGCACCACCCCATACTACTTCGGGTGAGTCCTCAGTCCGCGCTCCGCGGACTTTTACCAGAATGGTGAGCAGTACAGGGATTTGTTTGGCTAATTAACTCCAAACCTTTGTCAGTCCCCAACAAGCCAACATGCCTATTCATCTAAATATACTAAGATATTCAATTAGATGTATAAGAAAACTAAACATTTGTTTTCTACAATAAAATAATATTTTTCATTCTATTTAGGTGAAACACTATCATAGTAGACCTATTTAAAGAGTTTTGAATATTGTTGGAGTTATATCAATATTTATAATTGTAATA
>APFE030050975.1:182313-217219 GCA_000404065.3 Pinus taeda
AACATAACTTCTCTAAGAATTACAAGAACTAAAAAAAGGCTTTCAAAATTTAACCTTATTATTTTTCCATTACTCTTTCAACCTATCTCTACTTAAACCCAAGTAAGAAAGAATGTCTATTTCCTAAAGAGTTCCTCTCTTGAATTTAAAAGGATAATACCATTAAATAAGAAAATGAGTTATCCTCTGTTCAACTCCAAATCTGTCTATCCTAAAGTTAGAAACAAAGAGTCAATATATTATTACTTTAGTTGCATACATGCCCATCTTGTCGCAAAGGTTCCCATCTCGTCCACGAAGGTTCATCTTGTTCTTGGTGGAGAGGATAAGACACTTGGCTACCCCGGATGGCATAGGGTTGTTTATCATTCATTGGTTTTCACTTTCACTTTCACTTAGGCAACTCTGAAGCATATTTCATTTTTAACCACAAATATTTAAATAAAATTAGTCCAAGTTTAGGTGGTAAAGTCTTCATCAATTACATTGAAAAACTGAGAAGCTCATCATAATGAAACTACATTGGAGTCAAAAAAATTTCCCAGATTCCTTAACAAAATTCTCCCAGAAAATGGTCGTTGCCCTCTACTAATTATTCTATTGTGCGAAGGAGCATTATAATATCCTTTGTAAGCCTGCAGAGGTTTGGTCTCGTGGCCAGCAGATGATCTGTTAAGTCATTTGTGCTGCTGTGGAGGTCACGAGTTCGAGTCTCGTCTTACTCGAGGGTCGTTCTTGCATGTTGGCAGTTCCTCCTAGAGGTTATAGTGGTAGCCAGTGAGATTTGACCCCGTGTAATGCGAGTATGATACCATCGCCATTGGCGATTCCACTAGTCATAAAAAAAATTAATATCCTATGTAAACCTGCTACTTTACATCTTCTCTTTAGATCTGCAACTGAATTATTTTATGATTTTGTCCAACAATCCCCAAACATTGAAAAATATCACTAAAGGGTTTTGGATTTACAGAATTGGCATTGACTCTAGAGCCTTTACCTTGGCTTTTTATATTTTGAACAATAGATTCATGGATACAAGGTCAGGGGAAATTAGATAGGATAAAGTTCCTAAGCATTTTGAGTGTAGAAATAGACAGGAAAATTAAGTGAATAAAATAGAAAACACGTACCATTTGGGTCAAGAGAAGTGTGTGTGATTTGGGAGAGCCTCTTACAGGCATCAATGTTTTTGAGGATGACTTCGTCTAAGATTGAGAGGGGCACATATTTTGAGTGCATAAATAGACAGGAAAATTAAGTGAATAAAATAGGAAACGCGTACCATTCGGGCCGAGAGAAGTGCGTGTGATTTGGGAGAGTTGCTTGCATGCATCGATGCTTTTGAGGATGACTTTGTCTAAGCCTAAGAGGAGCTTGCCCCCCTCATTTAGCATGGCTTGTACACCTTGGGGTTTGATCTGGAACCCCATTCTTCACTTTAAGGAACCTTGACCTTAGGGTTTTTCCCTTAAACCCTATATTCTTTGGCATGGCTCAACCTTTATTTCCAAGATTTCAAAAACTTACAGATGGAAGTAAAGATAAAAATAGTAAAAATGATCTAAAAGAGAAGAAAAATAGAGAAGAAAATGTTTCACAGTTGAGTAAATTGTTATGGAGAATATTTGCACATTTAAGATGGCAGGGCTAAGAAAGGAGAGACTCAACTTTCATGAATGTCTAGAAAGGACTATAAGTCTGTAGTATTTCATTTTACACATCCCTCAAAAAGAAGAGGGAAGATGCTTTTTATTCTTGTTTTTTATTCTTGTAGTGACCCTAGAGTTTCATGCCTCACCTTTATAGCTACAACAACTTCCTGTTGTTTGTACTCTAAGTCTATACTCAATTCAAGTAGTTGATTTTGTACCTTAGACTCTAAGTCTATACTCATCCAGAGTACAATGCAAGTTGCAACTTGTAGGCAGGTAATACAATACATAACTTAAATTTAAAAAAAATTCCAGTGGACTGGTACCCCTTCCAACAACATTTTATAATTTTTTATTTATTTATTTTAAACTTGCAGATTTTTTTTTTACGCCCAAATTTTATTGAGCACTTCTCTAACGTGCTAGAGGGATTTGGACACATTATGATGTGTTCAATTTTGAATGCTAGTTGGGACAACCAAATGGAGGAGGGCAATAAGATATTAAAGATGGTTTGGAAAAAAATTGTTGTTGATCATTGAAAAAGTGAAATGAGGCTGCGCGAGTATGGTGCTTACAAATTCATTGGAACTCGTGGTTATATGGCATTAGAGTATGCTACGCAAAGACAATAAATTCTTAAGCTACCGTCAAACTCATTGATCCAACCATGATCATGTTCAAGGTCCAAATACAACATTGTTCATGCTTTATGGTGTGCATGCTCAACCATGGGAGATATTAGGCTAGAATTTACAATATCCTGCTCCAAGGTTATTGACAATTGATCATGATGCATGTGTTGGAACATGTGCCACTCCATTATTAAAACTTTTAGAAAAATTTCAATATGTTCAATGTAAGAGATTGGAGAATAGACAACATACCAATCCAATTATTTCCATAGTTGATACAAAATATGACCATGGTACAGTAAAAGGAAATGCTAATTCATCCTATCAAAGACATGGGTGCGTTAATGTTCAGAATGAAAATGATGGCATTCAAGGAAATTCAAGAAGAATAGGTTGTAAAAAATGCAATGGTTCACAGTTTGGATACATACTGAAAGGATAGTAACACAATCTAGTTGTTGCCATGATTGATAAGGTTACTATCAAGGAAAAATGGAGATGGATGGGTTGAAGAAAGAGGCCATGCATTTTTAATTGGGAGGCTCAGAAATATCTATACACCATGTACATATGATTGTGTATAAAGTAAAGTATATGATGCAACTAAGTGGGATTTTTGTCAGGGTATAAATATTCATCAAATACACACAAATGCTTCCGCTCTTGGAAAATATTATTCTCAACAACTTCAACTCACAAGGTTGGCACCAATGTTGATGCATATACAAACGTAGATGAAGATGTAAAAATGGAATTTATTGAGTGGTTTCAAAATGAAGTGGAATCTAGGATGGGATGTTTAGCGTTAATAATGGTGTAACAGAAAATAAGGGCACAAATATAGGGAATCAAGTCAAAAATAACAAGAAAATGAGAAAAGGTAAGATGGTAGAGTGTTATTATAGTTGGAATGCAAGTAATTGGAGCTCGAGGCTAAACATGTTTTCATAACTAGGAAGGATGGATTTTGAGGGCATTGGGTTATATGTAGAGAGTGGCATTGGAAGGATACAATAAATACATGTCAAAAAATATTAGATGATTCAAGTCTACTCTGACTTTCTGCATTGACTTTTGGGAAATGTATATTTGCTTTCGGTTTTTCCTGAACAATAGTTTTAGAAATATGTTAGATTAATTGGAATGAAAAGTTTAATATTCTTGACATAACATTTTTCTTATAATAAAGATAATATTTTTCCAAATCTAGGTTAGGTATAGTTTATACAAGTTCTTCTTCTGAAGAATTATATTTTTCCAAATTTAGGTCAGAGATAGTTTATAAGAGTCCTTCTTGTGAAGAATTATTTTCATCTACAAAGAATCTTATATGTTTAAAAACATACATTAAATTAATGAATCTCTCTCTTTTTATCATAGTTACCAAGTTTGAACTCGAATTCTAATTCGATTCAATACGGAAAAAAAATGATTGTTTAAAAATCATTATGAAAAATATTCGAAAACATACACTTTATAACTACTATTCTTTTTTTCAAAATATTAGCAAATCTTGCTTTGTTTTAAGCTCATTGCCCCTAGATAGTTTGTTTTCTCTTTTTAATGTGCAACTTGAAACATTATGCTAAGTGTACATAGTTGTTCTTTCTGTATCTAATATTGTATAAATTTACCTAAATTTAGCACAAAAGTTGCATCTTTTCATATAAATGAACAGCCTCTGCCTCAAATCAAAATCACCTATTATTCCAGAGGACACCATTAATTCTCTCATATCAAAATATAAAATATTTTGTTTTTTTAAACCAATAATAAGTTATTTCTAACATTCAAATAAATATATTTTCATATACATTAATAAAATTATTTAAATTAAAAACTATTCTCATATAAAGGGGTTGAGTCCTCTTCAATAAATGAACTGGTTTATGCATGGTGAACGATTAAGGCGTGTTTGTCATTGGTATTCTCACATGCTTGGTATTGCGACATGTTGCAAATGGTTTTCGCTCCCATAATTTAGTCGACTTCATTGTCGTTAAATTATCCTCACTCTTTCCTGCAATTAGATCAATCCTGTTGCCATTTCAAATCGTCAACCGGATCCACTATAACTAAATTGATGGTTCCACTGTAGCTGGAATCTCCTGGATGGAACAGAAAAGGGTCTCTCGGAGTGAAATCTGTTAAAATATTTCGACCGTATCGAATTGAATTTAAAGTATTAATAGCTAAATCATGCCAAACTGGTGAATTGTAACCAATATTTTTATATATATGCTTATACCTCAAATATGTTGAGGATATTCATAAGATTGACATATGACATTTAAGTTGATATATTGGGAATGATTTCAAGGCACTTTCTGTTTATTATTGTGACATGATAGCCAATAGATCATGCGGAGGATTGAATATTTTAAGAGTTAGTGAGAGAGAAATTGAGCCTTTATTAATAAATTTTAATCAGCTTTAAAAAGAAATTACACTATACTTTTAAATAGAAATTTTCCTATATTTTTAAAAAGCAATTTCACAAAGAAAAGTTAGATATCAACATGAAAAATTGGATAAAGAAGGAAATTGAAGACATTGTAGGGGTTGGAGTTTTGCAATAGTGGGATGTTGAGTGTAAGACTCGAGGTTTGTGCCATGAGCACACTTGCATGATGGGGATGCACTTGGCATAATCCAAGTATAATGGGCGTGATATTGGTTGGGTTAGACACTTTGGGCATACAAACATGCCAAGGAACCCATGCGTAAATCATGTCATGCACATCAAGTCTATGAGTGTAGAACACATTCATGAGAGAAGGCTTGTGAAATAGGTTAACACAATGCTTCATGAATGAGCATCTAACATTTGGAGGTAGATTCCACCAATTATATGAGTTGACAGGTCACATGGAATGAAGATCACATAGGTTGACTCATCAAGGAACAAACACATGTACAGTTGGAGAGGTCGACCTCGCAAAGGAATAGGCATCCACATATTGTGAGAGGTAAGCTCATTCCAACATGGAATGATGATCCATAAACTGTTGTGTATATTCCATTAGACAATTCATCATAATAGATTTGATAAACCTATATTTAAAATCTGAAAACTACACTAATAGGGTTTTATTTTTCTTTAGATTTATGGATATGTAGATATTGGTTTATTGCATATGCATGCAAATTAAAGTTGTGCAGAAAATAGAGAACAACAAAATAATACTCACAAACCATGAGTGACATAAATATGGCCTTGGAAACCCTCTTGGGAGAAAACCCATATGGGAGATGAGGTTCCTTAGCTATGTTTGTATGAATATAAAATGGATGTGAGTACAAAGAAGTATAGCTTGTCGCTTGTGGGTTGCTATAGTGAAAAAATTGTCTCTGTGTGCTCTATCTCCTATCCCTCTCAACTATTTTTTATCATCTATGGAACAAAATCACTCGAAAAGAATGGAAATCCTTTTCCTCCTAATGGTCCGGTTATAACACAACCTGATAGCCTACTTGTGGTTAGGTTTGAACACCTCAACTCTTAACCAAAGTTACAATATGGAATATTCTAAAGACTTATTCATCATAAGCACGTGGCTAGCCCCATTTCCCATGAATAATGGGGGATGACATGACATCCTCTAATATTAAGTTGGTGAAAAAAGGAAGTTCAATTTTTGAGTGGCATAACTTGTGCATATGAACTATGACTAACATGATTCATGCATCATTGGAAATGTCTCTATATGTAGAATATTAGAAAAATGTTCTATGTTGAAGCGACAATATTTTATTCCCAAAAAAAGGTCATTTGATGCCTCAAAATGCTCCCAGAAGGTTTTAGACCCCGATTTGCCAAATTGGGTCCCATCGATAAAAATGGTCATGTGAGTTGATTCATCCATTTTTTCTTCTATAAAATCATCGAGATAGATGAAAAGAAATATAAAGATCCAATCTAGATCACACCTCCTAATTTCAGGAGGATTTTATTCCACAAAATCTTCTACTGAATGAGGTGATTAAATTTGTCCTCCACCTTCTCTTGGGTGTACCATTTAGCTTTGCTTGGAAGTTGTCCTTTCAACACAATCTACCAAACATCATGCTATCCTTGCCTTGTAGTTTTGAATTTCTTCTACAAAATTGTATCCTCTATCAACTCCTCCTAAGCATCTGGAGCCAAATCCTCCATAGAAGGTAGGACTTGTTCCTCTTCCTAATCTAAAATGGAAGGCTCATAGACCTTCAGATTCTCCACATTCAAAACTAAGTAAATGGACATGTATGGGGGTAGATTTTGCTAATAGGCTTAGCCTCCCACCTTTTCCAGTATCTCGAAGAGACCATATCGCAGAGCCTTGATTTTATTACCATCACCCAACACACTATCCTTATTCAAATGTAACTATACTTTGTCTCCCACCTTTAATGACTTCTTTATTTTGTGTTGATCATGCCTAGCCTTATATTTTTCCTCTAACTTCCATAGTGTCTCCTGTACTTGGATAAGAATATGCGTAAGCTTCTTAAAAATATTTTCAGCCATCAAGGCATACCCTATAAGATCCTCCATCACTCCTCCCTGCTGGCAATATCCAAAGGTGAAGCCGTAAAATATGCAAAACGAGTTTCAAATGGTAAACTACTAGTGGAAGTGTGGACTTATTTGTTATAAGAGTGTTGTATATATACTATATTTTTATCTTGGGTCCTCATATTCTTTCGGTTGTGTCGTCTAAGAAGTATCACCAAAGTCCTATTGTCTACTATTTTCTACCCATCAATCTGTGGGTGGAATGTTGTGGAACTCTTCAAATTTGTGTCCATCTTCTCCCAAAATGTAGTAAATAATGCACTGATAAATCTCATGCCCTTATTGGAAATGATGCTCCTTGGTATCCCAAAGTGCACCCAAACCTGTCTAATAAACAAGTTTTCTTCTTATTTCCCACTGATGGTATTTTTATAAGGCATCAGAAAACACATCTTTCTAAACCTTTCAAATACCACAAGTAGGTAGTCATGTAACTTTTTAGTTGTTGGTAAACCTACCACAAAACCATGGAAATTATTTCCCAAGGATGAGTGGGTATAGGTAAGGGATGATATGGACTACATTTCTTATTGTTAGGCTTTAGGATACAACAAATCATGCCTATGAACCTTGCTAAATTTTCTTACATCTTGGGCCAATACACATACCTTTGCAAGTTGGTCATTGGCTTGTCTATAAGAAATTGCTTTGCAACCTTGAGGTGTGAGCCTCTCATATCATATGCAAATGATCACCTTAGGAACACATAAGTTATCCAACCTATAGAGTAACCCATCCTACAGATGGTAGTCAATAATATTTTTACCACCATGTGCATGAATTTGCTTCTACAAATGCTTAAACACCCTTTGAAGTCATCATCCTCCAAATATGCCTCTCTGTATGCATCAGCAGTGAATGGCTCCATGTGCATCATAGTTGCAAAATTTGTGATCTTTGATGTAGGTAGCATTGAAAGCATATGAATCAACTTGTTTGTGCTGCCCTTTTTATACTTGATCACTAAATGAAATTGTTGCAAAAATCTCATCCACTTGTAATTCCTAGTATGTTGTAGCTTACCCTAGGTTTGCAGGTACTATAATGGCTGGTGATCTATGTGGATCACTTCCTCCTTTCCCATCATATAGTGCTTCCACTTCTTTAAAACTTGCACTGGGGAATATATCTCCTTATCGTCAGTAGAGTAGTTAAGAACTACCCCATGAAATACTTCAAAATGGTAGTATACACGCGTTCCTCCCTACATCTAGACCGTTCCCATAACATACCCACTCACATTTGTTTCCACTTCAAAGGTCTGCTTCCAGTTTGGTAATGCTTGATTGATATTCTTATTTAACTTCTTAAAGGAACTCTACTTCCCCTTTCCCCACTTGAAACTCTTGGCACATAATATTATGGTGTAGAGTGTCACTACTATCACTACAAATAGGGTTATGAATTTCATCAGGTACTATGCTACCCCAACGAAACTACTAACATAAAAAAAATTATTAGGCACTAACCGTTTCATGATGGCCTCCATTTATTGGTAGGATCTATATTCAACTCTCCTTCACCTATCACATGCCCTAGATACACCAAAATTTACTATGAAAACTCACACTTCTTGAGATTTTCTAGTAGCTAGTGCTTCTTTAATGCCTCCATCACCTGTCGCAGATGTGCAATGTGATACTCCTAGGTAGAATTGTACCAGCATATCATCCAAATAGGAAAAAACAAATGAAACTATAAAAGGGAAAATTATATCATTCATCAAACTCATAAATGTAGTTGGTGCATTGCATAGGCGAAATGGCATTACTAGCCACTCATACAAACCTTTCCTAGTTTGGAATGAGGTTTTCCAGGTATCTTCTTCTTTGTCTTGAACTTGGTGATATCCAGAATTTAAGTCTAGCTTGGTGAAGTATTTTATTTTTTGTAATTGATCCAACATTTCATCTATTCTAGGCAATGGATACTATTCTTGAGCATGACTGTGATTTTGTTCAATGCCTTGTAATCTATACACATCCACAAATTCCCATATTTATTTAACACAATGATGATGGGTGACCCACATGGTGATGTACTTGGTTGAATTACACCATTTTCTAGTAGTTTTTGCAACTAAGTTTTGATCTCACTTGCTGCTATTACAAACTACCTATATAACCCAATGTTTGGAAATGGGGAGTCTGACAATATATGGACCTTGTGCTCTTCTTCCCGCTTGGGTGGTAACCCTTTAGGCTCCTAGATGATCCATGTGGATATTGATGTCCACTCACCTATTTCACTTGGACCCCCAACATTGTTTCCTTCCAATTTCCTTAATTCTAGCACAACTTTCTATTTTTGGTACTTCTTTGGGTCTTGAACCTCTATAGTTGTTTTGAGGACCTAAACAATTTTTTTTTCAATTGCGAAGGCCAAATCCCATGGGTAAGGAATTTACAGGGAAAATAATTTTCCTCAAATAGATCTTTCTAATGAGGCATCATGCATGCCAAATGGAGACCATATGACCAAATTACAACCACACTTAATTGGCGTTCCAACTAATCCCAACAGGGCTCACAATTTTTTTGTGCTTCATCTCCTAGGGTTAGGTTTTTCAATATTTTATGTCTTCCTTTACTTCTCAATAATAAAAATCCCTCTGAGGCTCAATGTAAATAGTTCAAAAGGCATGTAACCATCACATCTCTTCTTAGAGATAAGCTACCATCATCTGAGTTATTTTATTTCCATTCACCATGTAAATAGTTTGAGTATTTGTTATTAATGAATTGAAGTTCAGTTTTCGTTGTCTATGTTTCTGTTTAATTTTGTATTTCATTTCATTCCTACATAAATCTAGATCAATGTCATCAGTGCAGTCTACTTTTTCTCTCTTTTTCTGTGCATTTTCCCAAAGAGGTTAGGGTATAAAGAGTTAGAATTTGAACTAGTTGAACCCTTGTAAGACTAACATCACCGACCCTGACTACCTCTCATGGTAGAAGAAAAGAAATATGAGGGAGCAAGAAATCATTTCAAAATATTGCTTGAAGGAGCCCTCGAGAGCCAAAGGAATGAGATGATAGATAAATTTTCCCAAATCCTTTGGTGAGTATCACCAGGTGAAGCATCTTCATCCTATAGCAACCTTGGAGGCGCCACTCCCTTTAAAGTACAAGCTAACTTTGACATTCCTATATTTGAAGGAAAAATAGATGCAGTGCCATAGATAAATTCTTAAATCTATTGGTAGGATATTTTTTGGTTTATAAGTTTTCCATTAGAGAAACTATCACTTTTGCACTCCTCAATATTCGCCCCCCCCACACCAAGGACTACTTGGAAACCTCTTGCGAGTAGAGGGACAAGAAGGAAGCCACACTATTTTCACCCACACCCACTTGGAATTTTTTATGAGACATTGTGAAGGAACAATATTACCCTATTGGAATCTATGAAGATAAGTACATAAAATGGACCATACTATGACAAGGAAGGGACTAAGACATGCCAAAGTTCACAAATATTTTCATACCCTTTGCACAAAGTTGGGTATCAAGGACCTTGAGTGGCATGTGGTACTCAAGTACCATGATTGTCTACAAAAATACATCCAATACTAGTTTGAGTTCCTAGACATCTCCTTGCTTGGCGCCACATATCGATATGCTATCAAGATACCACAAAAATTTAAATGAAAGAAGCAAGAGTTTGTATCTATGAATCCGAAGCAGGGAAAAGGAACTCCCAAAATATAGAAAAAAAGGAAAAAGCCAAGGCAGGATGATCCATGACAACCCATCAAAGTTGCAAGTAAATAATAGCAGCACGAAGACAAAGAAGGACATAGGAAAGTGGTGTGAGTTCCACAAGAGCCCCATTGAAAACATAGGTGAGTGTCATGCCAAGCAATCACTAGTGGCCGAGCTGAAGGCTTTAGAGGAAGATGCATGTTTTTACTATGAGTTAGAACCCAATAAGGGGAATTAAAAATGGAAGAAAATTATTGATGCAGAGTCCAGCGCCACCGCTTCCACTGCCAAGGTATAGAAGATTGAGCCTGAAGATCCAAAGGAAGGAGAGCATCTCTTCCACTCGCAAATGTGGGTGAAGGGGTATTCGCTGTAGTGCATTATCGATAGAGGGATCCAAAAGAAACTAATATCAGTAGAGGTCAATAAGAGTTTGGGCCTATTTCCCATACCATACCCACAACCATAAACCATTAGTTGGCTCCACTAAGTACGATACCTTAACATCAACTAGCAGTGTCACCTTCCCTACAATATCAAACCCTTTGTGGATGAGGTACTGTGTGATGTTTCTCCTCTTGAATTTTTTGATGTGTTATTAGGAAAACCATACTTATGGAAGCATCTTGTTGTGTACGAGTCCAAGCCTCTAACTTCGATTATTACTTTATGCAGTAAGTTATACACAATATCATAGGTAGCCCTGTGTACCACCATCTCTTTGGTCTCTACTAAGAGATGTAGTAATATCATCTTCTAGACCAAGAAATTTGTTTTCTTTATGATTAACTCCCAAAGTAAGGGGAATATCGTGGCCACATCCATGGCCCTAGGAAGCGTTATGTAACAACCTTTGGTTGATTTGCTTTGTAAGTAAAAATAAAACCAAGGTCATGGGACCCATATTCGCAGGTAAATGATGGGAAACACATAGTGATGGGTATCAATGGTGATTAATTAATGGCTATGGAAATTAGAAAATACAAAGAGGTAATAATTGACATTTTATTTATAAAAATAAAGGAAAATAGGAGAATAGGGAGATGATGGGTCATAAATTTGCATGAGAAGGAAATTGAAGGAAAATGGAGAAAATAGAGGCCTCAATGATAAAAAGGCTTATGAGGATTAGTTCACAATGTTTTGTCAATTTAGTTTTGGATCTCTCTTCTATTCTCTCATTCTCTCATACTCTTGCACACTTAGAGCATTCTTAGAGCATGCTTGGAACACTCTAGTATTCACTTGGATTTGGAGAAAGAAGGAAAAGGAAAGCATGAAAGCTCAAGGGAACAATTGGATCAGGTGCTACAGTTGGATTTATTTGTAGGTAATAGGTTGCATGTGTGGTTTTCTTACTAATTTATGGATGCATTATGTATGCATCTGATTATTTGGTGATGTCCTACTAGTGGCATGGAGGATTTCCTAGATTGAAAGTGATTTTAGCCTTACCTTGCTATTTCCTAGATAGCCATGGTGTTGTGGGTTTTCCCATTTAACTATTTTCTTATTGGTGATCATAATTCCTTATGGATGTGGGTTGGAACAAACACTCTAGAAGCCTTGGAAAAAATTTGGTTGAGTTACTAGTCCTAGAGCCTAGGTTGGGACAAACACTCTAGAGACCTTGGTGGGTTGAGTTACTAGTCCCTATAGATGGGTTGGACAAATGCTCTGGAGCCCTGGAAGGATGTGGGTTCAGTTACTAGTTCCTAGAGCCTTGGAAAACTTAGGTAGAGATCGATCTAGTTCGTGTTAGTGATTTTTGACTGTGAGGTGGAATTTCTCGATGAGGGTTGAGGTGATTTTGCCTCTTGAAGCCCTAGTTTGGTATTGTTTGGTTTATTTCATGAGATCCCACATTCATGGTTGAAATATGGCACGGGGGTGATTGGATGAACGAGGGATTTGGTTCAACTCAATATATGGTTATGTGGTATGTGGAAGTCCCTGACTTGGTTAGTATTTTCATATACATTAATAAGAGTTATTCTTCTATTTTTATTCATGCATATTTGTATAAATTATGTTTTTGATATTATGGCTGAGTTGCCATGGTGCCTATGCTGGTTATTTGTTGGTTACATTATGTATGTTATTTATGGTTCTAAACATGAATGGTTTAGCTATTGATTGGTTGATGAATGTATGGACTAATAAGTTTTGTTACAACTATGTGGAGAGGGCATAGGGAATGTTTGGTGATTCTTAGATGAATCTTAAACTTTTATGGTTGGATATGCATTCATGACCTGTAGCCTACATGCATGCCATGTGTTTGACAAAATACCTAGTATGTTTTAGTCAATATAGGTCAAGTTCTGATTTGAGATTTAATGCTTAGCTTTGTCATTGTGTCAATTATGATTCTCTTGTGAGCTTATTGAATTAATGAACATATATGTATTTATAATCTACAGGTACTATGTACAAAAAGTGTTTATATAAATGAGTAATTCATACCCCCAACTTCCTTGGGACATAACTTTGGCATACGATCTCCATTTGACTATCATAATACGTCACTTCAAAGATGTCCATGAGGAGGCCAAAAATAGTCTAATATATTGGCCTTGAACTTATTCAATCTCTCTATTTTCCTTGAAAATGTCGTTTATGCTCCCAAAATGGCCTTAGAAGTTTAAAACTTGAGAAAACTACCAAAAATAGAAAGTTATGTTAAATCTAAGGAGATGAAACTGAAAAGAAATAGTGTTGGGCCAACTTTGGATGATGACAGTGTGATCATGTTTCACTATGGGGTTACAGTAAGGTGATCATGGACCCAATTTTCCATAAGTGCATCTTGGCAATCAAGTCTCACATAGTAACTCTTCATGTTTACCCTAGTGAATAGGTTAAAGTAGGTAAATATGGGGTGAGGTGGTTACAAGTTCCTCCACGTAGTAGAAGTAGGTGGATAAGGTCAAGGAAGAGTAGAAGGACATATTCTCCTCAGCCATTGGGGTACCTTTTCACTATCAGGTTAAGCATTCGATGGATATGACTCCCATAGAACCTCTACCCAATGGGCTTATATACTGGTGCTACATTATGGAAAATGAAGAAATTGAGTGACATATCTAGGATTTGCTATAAAAAGGGCACATTTGGCCAATTTCTTCATCTTGTGGGAGCTTGTTTGGCAGCGGGTACCCCATGTAAGAGCTTTGGGGCTTAAAGCCCGCAATTTTGGGTAAAAGGTATGGTAAAGGCTCTGTGAAGTGCGCAGAGTGCGAAGTGTAATGAGTCAAGTCAAAGGGTTGTCTGCCTGAGAAAAATGTAAGATAATAGAAAGTGAGTCAGCTTACTCATGGTTGATGGACCATGGGAAGGTATAAATAGAGCAAGGCTCTAGGTGTAGAAGGCAGTTTTTTTAGTAGCTTCAGTTAGGATCTAAGGTGTATGGGTTTGTAAAAGCAAGAGTGCTCTGAGTCTGTAAGTTTGAGTTGTGGTTGGTCATAGTTAGAGTAGGCTCTGTCGCTGTGTGCACAGAGGCCTGGTAGAGTCCACAGTTGGGTGCGCGGACCCCTACAGCTGAGCGTGCAGGGTGGAATCAGATTGTACTGAACTGAAGGTTAATAAAGATAAATGTTTTTGAATTATTGTGCATCTGATCGTAGATCTATATGTTTATGCTTATGTTATGGTTTTATGCATATCTTTAAGATTTATGGTTGCGCGCACTCATGTTATCTACTAAATGCTTGATTAAAGACCCCGAGGAATAGATCAGATCTATAATAAGTGCAATAATAATAAGAATGTAGGAGACATCCTGTCATGGATCTTCACAAAGGCCAGATAGTTACACAGAATAACGCGATTGTGTAGTTCAGGTTGCAACCCCTCCAGACCTCATCAAGACATCCCTAGGGTGCAGAAACTTGGTTTTAGTGCCCTCCCATACTACCTTGGGTAAGACTTCTGTGGACTATTGCCAAAAGGGTTGGTAGTGTTGGGATTTGTTTGGCTAAACATTTCTAAACCTGGGTCAGGGCCCAATAATCCAACAATGGTTCCATTGTCGGGATCGGTATCTTCCTAAAGGATGTTTGATGTCAAAACGCTAGAACCCTATGAAACAAGAAACTTAAGATTGAAGATTCATGAGTTCGAAGTAGATATTTGCGAATAGTTGATTGGATCGGTACATTTACACGGAAGTCCATGAGATCTTCTTCGCAGAACTGTATGAGTGGATCGCGAGGCTAGAAAACAGCATGGGAAGGTGCAAGATTGAATAGCCGATAGTGTGGACTCCAGAGTTAGTGCACAGGCAAGAGGCGTCTAAAGATAAGATCGTGAGGGTCGTAGATAATTGGTTGGATTAGATAATAGGAGTGTTTATCACTGAATTCGCAATAGACACAACTGTCAGCTACAACGAAGTGGAAAGACATTTTCTCAAGGGACCATGGGGTAAGTACATCAAATTGTTGAATACATGGATTAAAATGTTGTTATATGAAAAACGGGTTATGAAAATCCATTGATGTTTTGGGTAACGCAAAGTGGAAGAGTCTACTAAGGGATCGAAGGATTAGAGAATAGTCACCTGATTTCACTTTTGTGAGAAAGTGAGGAGGAGCTCGTTGGGTTCTCTCCGAGAAGTGTAGTCTAGTTGATAAAGAAATGCATTCCACAGTTACCAACTCCATCCATGCCATCACCCTCTCACCTACATTCACCTTGTCTTCACCTACCCCACCTCCACCACCTCCAAGGGTTGGAATGGCGAGTGTGATCAGGTTGCCCATATTTAGAGGCGTAGGAAATGAGGAACTAGACCAGTTCTGGCTTGGCAATATGGGAAGCCCAAGGCGTTACTGATGATAATATTAAAAGGGCTACTTGGGTGAGCGCGCTATAGGATCGCGCGTTGACGTGGTATATTAAGCACTCTAGTGATCATATAAATGCTAGAATAGTGGAAATCTAGGATGCATTGAATAAAGAGTTTAGCCGACCAAAATCATAAAATCAATCAATCATCGGATTTAATGAAATTACGATGCTTCCAGGCGAGACTCCATGATATCTAGATAAGTGCATGAAGAGTGTGATCTGAGAGGCTAATATGACGCTTTTAGATGTGCATCACTGTGCCTGGTTTGTGGCATCCCTGACACTACACCCAAGGATGGCACTGTCACAGCAGAAGATATCAACCCAGGCTGAAGCATTAGAGAGAGAGATGAGGTTGCATGAAACTCCAATACAAGATCCTGGGTTGGGAGTTCAACAAATCCACATGCAACTACAAAACCTATGCTTGGATATGCAAAGACTGAAGCAAGATAGGGCACCCCGACCAAAGGCGTGTGAAGAAGTGTGGTGTATCAAATGCAAAGGCCAGGGTCATGATAAGGATCATTACCCTGTATTTGCAAACTATTTGATGGAAGGGGGGTCGATGCCATTGAGCCTAGAGGTACAAGTAGGGTCAAGTGCGACACCTGCACTCTCGTGCATGATTTTTAAGTAGGAGGAAAGCATGTGACAGACAACTGTCACATGTTACAGAAGTATACCCAGACTCTGCAGCAACTGTACTATAACTTCTGTAGATCAATGGTTCACAACGAGTGAACATGTCAGAGCTATGAGCTAATGATGGATATGACCCTATCATATCAAATGCAGACTGAAACAGGAGGTTTTGATCCAGCCGTAGGGGCACAAGGAGGATTCCAAGGATGTGGCAGAGGGAGAGGAGGAATGGGACCTAGGCGAGGGAGTGGACATCTAATCTATTATAATTGTGAAGGGTCGAGGCACTATGCTCATGATTGTACCAACCCGACGAGAATATCTTGTCCATACTATGAGCAGTTTGATCACGGAATGGTAGATTGTTTGACACTGATCACCCAAATGCACGAGAAAGGGGTAATGTAGTGACCCCAACTCAAATTATTCAAATGATGAGGTCTGAACCATGCATAGAGGACCCCAGCGTAAACATGTTACTCAGGAATGGTGCAACTATGAGGGAAGATTAGAGGAAACAACTAAGAGAAGATTCGAAGGTCTACAAGGCTCCTACAAGGGAACCTGATTCTGAGATGGAACATGTGAAGGAAACATCTAAGGAAGTTGAGAAGAGCTTCACAGAGGCCTCTACTTTAGGTAGTAAGGGTCATCTTGAGCCAAGCATGGATCCTTCTATGCTTACTACCTTTTTAGAGACATGTATGAAGTTGCTACGTGACAATAAGGTAGTTAAGGGACTATAAGAACTGATCACTAGGTGCGTAGGATCAGGAGGGCCAGGCATGGTCCGAAATATTGGAAAGCATGCTTTGCATACCAGATAGGAAATGCGATTGATGATGCAAATTGGGGAGTATGAGATGGTTTAGGCATGGAAAATTTTAAGAACCACTCTAAATTTATATGTATAATAAATGGGTTAATCCCCATGATACATAGAAAAATGGGAGGCGATTTTATCAATAATATAATATGTATATATAATTTTTTGGAAAATCTCTCACCAGATTATATTATCTTGTATAGTGATGGAGAATCTTTCACTGAACTATAAAATCTTGTAAGATATTGGCAAATCTTGTACTGAATAATAAAACATTGTTAACTCTTGGCAAATGTTTTGTTAAAGTATCAAACCATATATGATAATAAGAAAACATATTCATTAAACTGTAATATACTAACATACATGTTTGGAAAAAAGAAACATAATTTCTCTTCCTACAAACAATGTTCCAAGTTTCAGTGGCCGTGTTTGTCAAGGTTCTTACAATACACTCTTTCATATCCTTCTATTAGTTTTGATAGTATTCCACAACAAAGTTCTTGTAGGTGTTCATATTGAAAACAAGTTCTATCAAGGTAGGAGAGATTAATCTTTTCTCTACAACTTTTGTCAAGCTACCACTTTTTTCAAGTTATCAAATTTATTTATTATTCCATAGACTCCAACTGCGAGATAGAAAAAAACACATCAAGTTTGTTTACCCCAACACCAACAGGTAGCAAGCCCCAACTATATTATATAAGAAAGTATTAGGTATCCCAAAGGCTTGAAGGGGATCTAATTGAAAGAAGTGACCATTGTGAGAATCCTTCCAATCAATATATCAATATATAATGTAGATTTATTATTATTTTAATTGGAAATAATTCTCTCCCAATCTAAATTGTTTATTAGAATAATTCACTACTCTCATATATCTCACATTTTTGAATAGCGTTGTAACATGTAGATTAATTTCTTTTTTGGTGAACAATCTCCACCTTTTAGGAATATATGGTGTAGTGGCTCCAACCCCTATAGATTATTAGGACAAACTAAGAATAGCATAGAAGATGAAAGGTTGTACAAACCAGCTTATTTTTCAAACAACTAATCCAACATCAGAACCTAAACTTTTTCATGAAGATACCATATTGAGAATGTTTGAAAAATGGTGAGAAATCTTCTGCAAGGATGATGTGGAAAGAGTGATAAGGTTTCAATCATTTTGAATTTTTATTGTTAAATTAGAAAAATTTAAAAACCAATATTAATCGAGATATTGGTATTTTTTACTAAATTTTGTGAAGTGACTAAATGTAGCTTTAACCATTCACATTAAGATGTTTTTACAATATAATTTCCTAAGTCTATTTAATATCTTCATTATCATAAAAACCCACCCATATTCGTCTTAACTCCACATCTACCACTCTTAGGAGGATGAAATCTATTTATCCCTCTGAGCACTTGGTAGACCCAAAATTAAGATGGATCTAACATGATATAATTTCCGCTTTAAATGGTCTATGCTAACATGAATACCATAGTATTACCATGGGTCAATACCATGGGTTATCATAAACTTGAAGCTTAAAAATTACTATTTGTAATTTATAAAAATTAATAAAATTAATAATTGATTTTTATTTTGTTTTTTTATGTTAACCAAGTTAAAATATTTAACATACATTAAATCACAACATCAACTTTTACTCTTGATCCACCAAGCCCCAAGAGGGATCAAATATTTTTTCACTCTATGCTAGTTTGCATATCATGATTTTTGATCCCTCTCGGGGCTTAGGTAAATAATGTTTTTTTTGCATGGTATTAATAATAATGTAGCCCATAGTAATTGGCCCATATTATTTTTCCCATAGGTTTCACCTAAATATAGTGCATTTTTTGAGTGTTCGTAAAAGGTGACTTATGGAGTAAATATAAAAAAATGTTTTATTTGTTTACCATACCTTTAGTATATTTATATTTTTATTAATTAACAATACCTCTTTAACAAATATGGTATTTGGCCCATGGGATTCACTTAAATAAAACCTCTTTTTTGAGCTTTCATAAATAGAAAGAGAGTTATGGACTAAATATAAAAAGAGGTTATATTTATTTACCATACATCTAGTTTATTTATATTTTTATTTATTTACCATACTTTTTGAGTAAGTATAAAAAAATGTTTTATTTATTTACCATACCTCCACTTTATTTATATTTTTATTTGTTTACACCATTGCATGTATATAAGGTGATTTATGGAGTAAATATAAAAAATGTTTTATTTATTTACCACACCTCTCATTTATTTATATTTTTATTAATTTACCATACCTCTTTTATAAATATGGTACTTGGCCCATAGGATTCACTTAAAGAAAACCTATTCTTGAAAATTAAGGCTAATGGAAGGTTGTAACTCCTAATTTTAAGGGCTAACTTTACCTTTTTTACCCTCTCCCTTAAAATAAGGTGGGCTATTTGAGGCGATTTGTAAAAATGTACTATGATACAAAATATTTGCCCACTAAAAATTTAAAACTCCTTAATTTCGCCTAAGGAGGAACATTCGCCCCTAAAATTTTCCATGGGATTAGGTCATCTTAGATTTGGGGTTAGATGCAAATGTATTACCAAAACAGATGTGGGAATGCATGGTAGGCCCACACTACAGTGGTCTCCTATTCAATTACAGATGGCCAACCAACAAAATATCTTACCAACGGGAAGGCTGCAAGGGGTGACAGTGGACATTGAAGGCGTAAGTACGCAGAGAGACTTTGAGGTAATAGAGATTGTGGATGATAGTAACCCTTACCCCACATTACTCGAAGGTAATAGGGATTGTGGATGATAGTAACCCTTACCCTGCATTACTTGGAATAGACTGGGCAATGGATATGCATGGAGTCATCAACCTAAAAAAGTGGAAAATTATTTTCGAGAAAAAGTCCTTACGTGTGATAGTTCTGCTGGATCCTGTTGAAGGAAAGCGCTACATTGAACCTATGCGTGATGAGGATAATGACGATGAACTAGACTGCATTTACCAGATCCCGGCACAAGACTAGGATCGGGTGAATCCAACAGTGGATGACAGAATCTCATGGGAATGCGACAATTCCCACATGTCGGATTCAGATGAAGAGATAGAGCGATGGCAGAACCGATTGCATGAGGTAACAACACTAAATTGTAATATGATTATTAGATCATTGTGATGCGTGAAAAACAAGGTAAGGACACTACCAATAGAGGACGATGCAACAAATAGGGAGGAATTCGTAGACCACTGGGGAACTACAATTATGGAATAGAAGTGGCACAGTGCACAAGAAGGGGTGTTGCACATGACAATTACACAAGGGTGGAGTACACCTTGGAAGATCAGATGGAACGAGTGCAAACGTAGAAGGTGGATGCATGTATGGGTTGGAGGTCCTCAATGTTGAACGCAGTCTGGACAACTAGGACGAAGCGGTTTGGGCACCCACCTACGATGAGGGATGCAGCCGTATGTTGTGCAACCACCTCCCCAACTAAATATGTGTGTACCAAGGATTCGATGGGTCTATAGGACCATAGAAAAAACGAGGTGTGCGAAGATGACCCTCTCCGTGGTTAGACACGATGAAACTAGGAAGATGGAAAGAATTTCCCCAACCATCGTCCCTACAGTTAGACTAATAACAAGGACCTAGGCAAAGGAATTTGGCGGTTTCCAGAAGCAATCTGGCATGGGAACTTGAAACTTCATGATCTCGAAGAAGAAAGGGCATGACTAAGGAGGAAAAGTGCGATGTTGAATAAAGAAATCAGCAAGATGGAAACTGGAGTCACACAAGTGGGCTACGCAAATCTAAGAATAAGGGGACCAGACTTGGCCGACCCTACAATGGTACTAGAACAAGCTGCGATCATGTTATCATGGCTACAAACACACCAATGGAGGTGTGTACCATATACAATAGAGTGTGAACAGCTACAGGATACAAAGGTACTCAAAAGGTGCCTGCAACCTGGACTTGCAGAAAATCCCTCACCAAGGGTGCGACCACTGGACTATCCATAGGAGGCCCAGTCTCAGTGCTCCACGCAGTTGGAAGAGGGTGTGGGACTATAAAGGACTCTGTAGGGGCATTATGTGGCTTAGACATGGCACGTAAAATCAATATGAAGCACAAAACGTGTCCACATACAAAGGACTATGCTGCCGCGAGGGGAGGATGGAAGGTGACCATTACAGTTACTGTTCATTACAAGATGTCCCATTTAAGACATGAAGGAGAAGACGCAGGGATATTAAGGCATAGGGTTGAATGGATCTACCGCCAAAATCACATTAATAATCCATGAATGGGGGGGATGGTCGAAGTTGAATTAAAAAAGGTATATACAACACAAGTGGCCTGTCACCAAACAACCTTTGGCACTTTGCGCATTAAGTCATTCTTTTATTAAGCAGACAGGAGCAGGATGGATGAGGTAGTCGTGAGAGTAAGTTTGTGGTTTCAAGCATTGTCAAAGGATATGGAGGAGTCCCTAATTAGGATGATATCCATAACCAAAGGATGTTACGAAGAACCCTACGCTATAGGTAGAGACAACAGTCGAGATCCCTAAATCACCCCAGACACTACGGACCAAGAAGGACCCATAGGTAGCAGGACCAGTCTGGATGCCTCTACGAAAGCCGAGATTTAGCAAAACTGATGATGGAAGAAAAGGGAAAAACAGTTACTGTTGAGAGCGATAATGAGGAAGAGGAACCTCTGACCTTTTTCGAAGAGATGGAACCCGAAGAAAATATAGAAGAAGATATCCAGCTAGTATAGGCTCCAGCAAAACGGCCTAAGTATGTCCATCCACAGAAAGGGATGGTCAACGTACCTAAAGATTTGGATGTTGTTAAAAGCGCACTTATAACCCTGTATATCCCCAAAGGGGTTCCGTTTGAAGGAAAAATGACTGGCTACATTCCCACTATGAAATTTGAAGACTAGGACCTTGTGGATATGAAGAAGTTTCCCCATTTGGAAACTAGGGAACTAATGGAACAAAGCCCGGAGGGGGCTGTTACAACACTACAATTACAGAAATGTATATGAGGAGTGGAGGAGGCCAAGCTACTCCACTTCTTGTCAATCCCACATTTTCATCAAGCCCTAATCATGATATTTGTCATTCGACAACTGCTCTACCTAGTGCATGATGGGTACTTATGGCTAGACAGACCCATCCCCATCACGATGGAGCTCATTTATAGGATTTCTTGGCTTCCCTGTGAAGGAAGGGATCCCATGGAAATAATTGGCATGAGTGGCGACTTGACGATTACAGAAGCCATGAAAAAGAAATACAAGTTGGAAAAAAAGTAGAGAGGGTATGTTATTACTAGTATTCAATACAAACTCGTCCACATTGCTATGCAGTTGCTAGCAGAAAAGGTGACAAGGAAATGCCAAGGCAGTGAGGTACCAACAACAGTCATCCTGTTAGTTGAGCAATGTGCAGAAGGGGTTTGGTTCAATTGGGTGCAGTTCCTTCGTAATGAATTCCTGATGAACTACAGGGAGGCCCAAGAGAAAGGTAAGACCTTCCACTATGCATGGTTTCTCTTATTTATCCTATTGGTTACAGGTGAATTGCTCGAAGATAGTCAGTTTCCTCCCTTGGACTAGTATTGGCAAGATGCAGCCAAATACACATCGCTATGGGCAATGAAGGATGCCTCAAGAATTTGAGAAGTCATGATTTTCTAGATACTAATGGACATGAACATATAACAGTGGATCAACCAGCAACCCTGCCTATTGGACAACGTATATGACAGTGTGAAAAATGTTTCTAACTTTAAGGCAGATATGCACCATGTGTATATCTGGGCACGCAAGGATCTAGAGCAGATATTGACCACGCTTCCTTTCATTGCCATTGATGACGTTGTTTTCGCAATGCTCGATACCTGGCCACCAGAGTGGCACGAACCAGATGAAGTAGGGTGTGATGAGACTACCATCCAAAAATAGAAGGCTGTCGCCAAGTTCCTAGCATAGTAGAAGCAGAATGAACGGCTCGCTGAGGAAGTATGGGGGTCCCAGGAGGCAGCGTAGGTTGCCATAGACAAGACGACAATAAGAGGGGTTGCTACAACAGTGGATGAAAGAGGCCTGAACATGACCACAGAGCCAAAAATGGATAATGTGATGGAAGGTGAGGAGCCAAGCACCACCTACTCACCCTTAAAACGACCACACGCGCCAGAATGGTCAAGGTCATGGAAGAAGACTAAGGCATCTAAGTTGGATGAGGAGCCTATCACATTGACTGAGGGTGACCTATGTGACATTGGAGATGCAGTTCATGAAGCTACTACGAAGGTACTGAACAAGGCCATGAAAGAGCAGTAGATTGTGTTGGGGGAACTCAGGATGCACTTGCAGGAACTTCAAGGATGGACCCCACAGATGGGTGTGACAGCTACCCATGGAGCTATGGGTACGTCAACAACTAGGTAACTGCTACAGGCCAAAATGGCTAATACTGTTGCACTTCCAGTCGGAGCATTGATAGCAGACAATGCGAAGGACAGAGTCATGGTAGGCTGACTCACGGGACTTGGATTAAACTTGGCTACCCTCCCATGTGAAGTCTTATACCAGCTACAGGATGGCGCAATGACATAGCTCTGTGCTAGGGAAGTATGCGCAGTTCAGATGCTCGGTGAGCAACGAATTAACATCGAGTAGTTGAGCCTCCAATGTGATGAAGTAGTAGCACATAATCGACAGTTGGAGAAAATTGTGGAGGAAGAGTGTTGTCATGCACTTGAGCTCAAGATTACAGTAGATTTACCTATAGGCATATGGATCCACAAGTTGGCCAGTGTGTTCTGCCAAGCAAAGGAAGAAGAAGCAAAAGTCTAGTTGGATCTCAACTTGTAGCTTGTAGAACTAAGACTCAAGGCACAACCCTCTACACCACCAGAGGCTAGAGATCAGTGACAATGCGCCATTGAGTCTGGGTGTGAAGTAATAGAACGTGCCATACATGAGTGCACCGACATGTTAGATCAGTCATTTAACACGACCACTTGACTACAGGAAGACCCAATATTACAGCAGTTAGATACTGAAGCACAGGAGTTACAACAGGCCTATGATAATGTCTGGGGAACCACGTAGATGGTTTCCCTTACTCAACCATTATCCAAGATGAGGGATGCCCAGGATCTCAAGGAATAAGTCAACTCCACTCGCCAAAAAGAAACAATCCTTAAAGAAAGCATCCAACTTTGGCTTGATGAGGCATTCACGGTCACCACCAACATCGAGGGAAGAATCACCCACATCTAGGTAGTATATGAACTTAGAGAAGCAAGTGAAGCTAATAATGACGTATCGGAAGCCTACGCACAACGAGTACAACAGATTACGGAAGAATGTGTTGCTAAGGTAAGCGTAGCATAGAAGTTACTGAATAACCTCCACGCGAAGATCACCGCACCATCTGAGTGACTCAGGATGAGTCACGATGATTGTGTTGGGGGCCTGTTGGGTAGTGGGTCCCCCGCGTAAGAGCTTTAGGGCTTAAAGCTACAATTTTGGGTAAAAATTATGGTAAAGGCTCTGCGAAGTGTGCGGAGCGTGAAGTGTAATGAGTCAAGTCAAAGGGTTGTCTACCCGAGAAAAATGCAAGATAATAGAAAGCGATTCAGCCTACCCATGGTTGATGGACCATGGGAATGTATTAATAGAACAAGGCTTTAGGCGTAGAAGGCAGTTTTTTTGGTACCTTCAGTTAGGATCTGAGGTGTATGGGTTTGTAAAATCAAGAGTGCTTTGAGTTTGTAATTCTGAGTCATTGTTGGTCATAGTTAGAGTAGGCTCTACCACTGTGTGCACAGAAGCCTGGTAGAGTCCGTAGTTGTGTGCGCGGACCCCTGTAGCTGAGTGCGCAGGGTGGAATTAGATTGTACTGAACTGAAGGTTAATAAAGATAAGTGTTTTTGAATTATTGTGCATATGATTATAGATCTATATGTTTATGCTTATGTTATGGTTTTATGCATATCCTTAAGATTTATGGTTGTGAGCATTGGTGTTATCTGCTAAATGCTTGATTAAGTACCCTAAGGAATAGATCAGATCTATAATAAGTGCAATAATAATAAGAATCTAGGAGACACCCATCGTAGATCTTCGCGAAGGCCAGACTATTATGCAGAATAGCACGAGTGCATAGCTCAAGTTGTGACCCATCTAGACCTCATCAAGACATCCCTAGGGTGTGTAAACCTGGTTCCTGCACCATCCCATACTACCTCAAGTGAGATTCCAGTCCCCACTCCATAGACTGTTGCCAAAAGGGCCGGTAGTGTTGGGATTTATTTGGCTAGACATTTTTGAACCTAGGTCAAGGCCCAATAAGCCAACAGAGCCCAATTTTACTTGTACAAAAAAAGGATGGGACTTGGAGACTCCACGTTGATTATCAACCACTAAACAAAATCACTAACAAGAACAAGTATCCAATCCCATGAATTGATGACCTTCTTAACCAACTCAAGGGGGCCAAGTACTTCAACAAGATCAAGATAAATTTGAATTCTGGCTATCACTAGGTTCTAATAGAACCCACAAATATATGGAAAACCACCTTCAAATCCAAGGAGGGCCTTTTTGAGGAGTGGGTTATGATTTTTGGGTTGACAAATTCCCCGAAAACTTTTATGAGGATGATTGTGACTTATTGTGTCCCTTAAAAAAAATCATTCATGGTTGTATATCTAGACAACATCCTCATCTTCAACAAGGGTTGGGAATAACACTTGCAACACATTCAAGAAGTATTTCAAACCATGCAACAACACAAACTATGTGCCAACTTGGAGAAATGAAACTTTCGTATGTGTTAGGTCCAATATATGGTTTACATCATTGATGAGAAAGGCATGCAAGTGGATCTGACTAAGATCCAAGTCATTTAGGATTGGCCAACCCCAGCCACTCTAATAGATCTTTGTAGCTTTTTGGGCCTTGGTAATTTTTATTAGAGGTTCATGCTGGAATTATCTCATATCACCTAGCCTTTGAGTCAAGTTACCAAGGGCAGAGTGAATGAAACATTTTCTTGGTTTGAATCCCAATATAAGGTGTTTATTGAGCTAAAGCACCACCTTTTCTCTGCACCAGAGTTCACATTTCGAAACCCGCAACAACCATTTGAAATTGCGATATATGCTTCCAACTGTGCTATTAGTGAATTTATGACCCAACAAGGGCATCTAGTCGCCTATCACAGTGAGAAAATTTCAGATACAATTCAAGAATATCCCGCCTAATATGATAAAGAGATGCATTCCATCATGCAGGCTTACTCAAAATGGAAACATTACATTCTACGGAAGGGGACAATCATCCACACAGATCACTAACCTCTTTAGTTTATACAGACATAAGGGAATTTGTAGAACAACCATCATCATAAGTGGTCCACATATGTGCAACAATTCTATTTGAACATTAAATACAAGAAGGAAAACACTAATCATGTTCCAGATTACCTTAGTTGACCCCAGGTTGCAACATTGGCCATTATTAGCAACTCTTATGTCCACGAGACCTCTGAATGGCCACAACTATACAAAAATGATCAAGCACTTTCCACCACATACCAGATGCTAGTGGATGGAAAAAAAGTACCATACTTCCACCTCTAGGATGCATTATTATGCTACTTGGGCCACTTTTGTGTTCCTTCAACACAGTGTGCCAAGTTTATTTTTGAGGTGCACTACAGTTGGTTCATAGGACACTTTAGTGTGGAGAAAATTTTGGCAGTACTGCAAAATTATTTTTATTGCCTAAAAAACTGATAAAATGTGGGAAAATATATCATATCTTGCACTTCTTGCGCCATCACCAAGCCAACCATCAAGAATCAAGGCTTGTAAACTCCTCTTCCTACTCCCATCCAACCATATGAATCCATCTCCATGGACTATTTGTATGGCCTCCCTTCTACCAAGCATGGTAATGACTGTGTATTGTGTTGAGAAATATAAAGGGCTACAATTAGGATGATTTCTCTTAAACTTGGTAACTGGTTGTAATGTATCTATGTTTTTTCTTGATTATTAGCTTCTTTTCTTACTTTTATGTTGTTCTTATCATCAAACAACTACCAAAACAAGAATATCAACAATGAACAAGAACATGAGATGTAGGCTGCATTCTAGGGCCAAAGCCTCTTCACTTGAGAGGAAAACCCACAAATCTCCTCTTCTTATAGATTCTTCAAGTGAAAAATTCCAAGACCAATAAACTGAGACCAATACCTTCGAAGACAAAGAAATACGTTCTTGATGATATGATTCCTCTATCTAAGTCAAACCTAATTAAATTTCTTCTAGTTGCACAATTTCAACCCCTAACTACAAAATTCCAGTCTCTACTATAGGTATGAAACTTTTTGGCCCCTGCAATAGTTAATTCTTCCACACATGTGAGCCATTTTAGGGCTTTCAAGGATTCCTTTGACTTTTTCTCGAGTTTCTTCTTCTTATAAGGATTGTAGGTGACCTAACAGTTCCTTTTTTGACCTTCTTTTTGTAACTTTCAAAACTTCTTTCTTGCAACTACAAAACCCTAGCCTTCCCTTCGCAGGAGAGATAGAGAGAGAGATAACCCAAGAAATTCTTCCTTTTGATGAGCACCAATATTGCAGCAAGAATGCTACAACTCTTGGGATATCAACTTTACTTTATCAACCTAGGGTTTGTACAAACTTGGAGGTGATAGTGTTGTATACACAAGGAAAAGAAGAAGCTTGATTACCAATGAGGAAAAGAGAAATCTACATTAAGAGAAATATTTTCTACTACAGTAAAGAAAAAGACTGAAATCAAATGCTAAAACACACCATTTTTGTAACTAACTGCTAAGAGGATTTGATTCAAAAGAATGATAAGTTAACATGTATGCAATCCTAATGTCCTAAACATGCAAATTGAAGAATCAAACATTCTACTATTGTGCATGTAAATGACAAAAATAGCTTTGTTTTTCTTTTTGTCTTTTTTTTTGGTGTGAAAGTGTGAAAGCTAACTTCTTTCAGTGATGTGGCAGGGGGATTAAGGATGATGGCGAATGGTTAGAAGGATTTGGAGACCGGTAGAGGTAATTTTCTACCTTCCTAGGGGCTTTCCCTATAATTCAGCCTCAAAACAGGCCACTACAGGTCAACCTACATGATGTCCTAATGTGTTCTACAAGATGTCCTGAATTCCTACAAGATCCCTTGTATTCCTACAACATACACCCGAGAGAAGAAAGAGGGATGTTTAAGGGTGATGTAAGGCTTTAGGAAGGTGGTTGGTGGATGGAATGAGGCAAGAGTGTGCCTAGGACTACTTTAGGACTCAACACCAGAGTTGGGAGATGGTTGTATTTGTTCAATGAGCTTGGAGAAGTATTCTTGTGAAACGATGAGATTTGTGAGGGTTTTAGTGAAAGAAAAGAACGATCATGGATGGATGAAGCTAGGATGATGTTTCTGATCATGAAATATATATGTACTTCTGAAACTCCTTCATTGCATCAACCATTGACATTTATCCAAAAGTGATGTAAACAAGAAGGATTTCAATTAACTAAGGAAAACAAAATTCCATGAGCTAGCTTCCCACTTCATGCATGAAGGAAAAATTGCAGAATAATATGAAACCTTGATGAGATATGAAGTAAAACTAAAGATAGATGAACTGATAACTAAATCCTATTCTTTCAAACTAATCAAATGTTGTCCTAAGTATAGAAAACCCTAAATTCCATGAGAAAACTAGAATTCTATCTCTTGTGGGTTGCTTAGGATTTTTTTCCTCAGACCATGATCCTTGAAAGGAGGAGTGAGGTCAAATCCACCTATTGATAGCTTTGTGATGTTCCTTTATCTCTTCTAAGGTACTATTGAAGTAAAGCACAAATGGAAGAAAACTAATCAAATCCACAACTACTTGCAATGAAATAATGCTAAAGACAATTCAGCTATGAAATGAACTAAACATAAAAATACAAGAAGAGAAGCCTTGATGCTAGGGTTGGGAACTAAACCAAGAGCTTTAGCCCTTTGATTCAACTCAGTGTTGGATCAAGGAAATACACATTCTCATTATTAAAACACAAAATTACATAACAATGTCTTCTACAAGTCCTAAACTCGAAAATTACTAGTGTTTTTACAGCAAAACTTTGAATCCTAATGAGGCTTTAGGCATCCTTATTTATACAACTGAAGTCTCCAACGAATTCCTTAAATCTAGGGACGCTCGACTCTCAAACTTGAGATAAACTAGTTCTTTAACTGTCACTTGCTCGATTGCCTTTTGATATCCATGACTTGGTTGTTTGTACTCCGAGCTAGTGTGATTGGTGGAGGAATATTCGAATGAATGAGGAGTAAATGAGGAGGATATACCTCCTACAATCTCTCCTTCTTGTATCATTCGAGTTTCAGCCCTTAATTAGCCAACATTTCCATGATTTTGTCTCAAAAACTTGCAATCAATGCATATTAGTCCACTAGGCATAATATATCACTTTGACTCATCTCATTAAGAAAAATACGATCAAAATATGTAATAAATTATGAGAAGAGTTTATTTTACTAAGCTAGGAGGTGGATTAAGGTCCATATAGTTACCCAATGACGAGTCTCATCATTACCCCCTATTGAAAGTGTTTCTCATCCCCTGAGCAACTCAATCTATATCCATGCCTTCATTGCTCTAGTGGCCTCCCTTACATCCCATGCTTTTGTTGTAGTTTCCTCTTCCTGTGCATAGAATCTTGCCTTCCTTTCTATCTCCTCGCACTAATTTCTTTCTTCGTCTTCCTTCTTTCCTTCTAACATTCCTAAGAGTAGTGGTGGATTAAGTCTCAAGCCAATCTAATTGACTTTGAGTCTTTGGAGAGATTTCTTGTACATGGGTGTCCTGTTTAGTGCTTCTATCATTCTCTAAGGAGAATGATACTCTCCGCTTTTCAAGCTGTAGGGTAGAGTATACCATCTCTTTTAGTAAGCTTGCATGCTTTCATCCCCTAAAAACCTAACAATGTCCTCAAAGTGTGTGATTTCTTGCTCATGGGAAGCAAGGTACTTAGGTGCAAGTTGAGGGCCATTTGTTAATCAAGTTATGGGTGCTGATGACAACCATTGGATTTGACTGCTCAACTCTTATCCTGAGAGGTTCTGTTTCCTTTCTTGCCATTATTTTCTTCATTTTTGCAGCCCTTTCTTCCTCATCGTTCATCCATGATACCAAAGCCATCCACTGTAAGTCCCCTAGTTTTGAATTAGGGTCCCATACATTCAAATCTGTCAAGGATAAGTTATGTAGGTAGAACTTAGACATTTTGGCCCTATCCTCCAATGTGCTTTGATCACAAATATTAATGAATTGTCTATAATACTAGAATGGCATAGTGCCACTATGTGCTAAAGTCTTGATTTGGAACTGCAACCATTATTACTTAAGGTACAATGCATCCTACATTGGATTGCCTCTAAGGATAGACTGGCCATGGATGCAAATTAATTCTCTCTCTCTTGTAGTTATCCTCTTAACCATGCATTTTCTACCTCCAACTGAGCTTTCATCATTTCCTCTTTGTCCCTCAGGTGGATCTGTTCTTTTCCCATCTCTTTAACTTTTCCTCCATGTGACCTATGTCTCCACTCCTTTGGACTTGGCAATTTGCATCCGTTTTTGTGTTCTTGCCCTTTCTTTTTCAATCTCAAAGAATAAGGGGATGGAAAATTTATGTGGAATGACCCTACCCCCTTCAATTAACTTATAGTAGGAGTCAATGTTAGGTTCAGGACTAGGTTCCCTCAGCGCTGGATCCTCCTTCTTTGTTTCTTGCTGCTTATTCTCTTTTTTGTCCAATTTCTGAGTTTCCTGTAGGTTTAGCAGAGTTTCCTGTAGGATTTTCTCTTCTTCTTGTAGGTCATTCTATGTATCTTGTAGGAGCCCTTTCCTTTGGATGAGGAAGATCTAGTCACAGGCCTTCTAAAATAAGTGATAGGAGACTTGGGAGAGGCTTGTCCTGATGATCCTTCTCCTTGAGTTTTCATAAGACAAGTTACCCTTTTCTGCTATTTTGGTGAGTCTTCAATGACAATAGGAACCTTGGTGGGATTTTCAAATTTTCCTTGCCTTATTCTTGTACTCTTTCCTTTCCTAAAGTACAATGGAGTTTGACTCTATCTCTTCCCTTTTTTCTTGATAGGGGTACTAAGGGCAGTGAAGGTAGTAGTTGCATCTTTCTTAGTGGGTTCTGGGGATACCTTGGGTGATTCTTCCTTGTCCTATGTCTCCCCTTTTCCATTCCCCTTCTCATATTTGTCTTTCTCCTCTCCTTCTCCCTCTAGTTCCTCACTTTGTTCATCAGTTTCCTCCTTTGCATCCTCTTCTATCTCTTCACCACTTTCCTTCTCCTTTTCTTCCTCTTCTTCCTAATCTATTTCCTCTTCATCCCTCTTTGTTTATTCTTCACCCTTATCTATTTCTTCTTCATCCCTTTCATTGGTAGGGGGGATTTTTTCATACTCAAGGGATTTTATGCCTTCCTCTGTCTGTATGTCTTTGAAAGTTTCCCATGTGATAGGGGGTTAGAGGTTTTGGAGGGCATCTTGTATGATAAGTCTAATTAACCCATGATGGGCTAGCTATTGATGGTTTCCTTCCTGCACCTTAACGCTCATATCTATCACTAATTGAAGAAGGAAGTAGGGTATGCAGAGGCTGTTTTGAGGAGGTGTTTCTACTCCAAACCTCAACTCTTGGAGAAGCCTAAAGTTTTGGCATTATGACACAGATTTGGCATTATGACACATGTGTTTTCCTTGATGGCAACTCACATAGATGATAGATCACATTTTAGGCTCACATAGATGATAGATCACATTTTATGCTCACATAGAGGTATGCACAGGTTCCCCATTGACCAAGCTACGTGTACACGTGGGTTGCAAAGCAAAATGCATGTATAGCGTACACATGCACTTTCATGGAAATAAAGGTGCGTACATGTTGGAAAACTTAGTTTCATTCCATGGTATTTCAATCCACGGTACTGGTTCAAGGTATCTTGTTCAAAGTGTTGACCCGAGGTATTTGGTCCAAGGTATTGATTCTAAGTGGTTTTTGACCATGGTATTAAGTAAGGCCTAAGACTATAAAAGGAGGAGAAGGTCATTAGGCAAAGGCACTCATGAATTGAATATCTAATAAAGAGAAAGATCTAGAATACAGGTGATTGGGTTATGGTGCACAGCTGGATTTGAATGAAGGATGAGCCTAAGCGCTTGACAAAGGATAAGTTCTATTGATGGGTCAAGATCTTAAGGCTTGAAGAGAAGTATCATTGTGTGGTTTTTATCTTTTATCTGAATAACTAGCCCATGTTGTAATCTATAAATATGATGATCTGGGCATAATTTATGTCTATAATTGTTGTAAAATTTAAATCATCATTTACAGATCTGTACACAGGTTCACTTTAGCAAAGGCATACACGCTAGTTCTGCATATCAAAACAGTGTATACATAGGTTCACATTGAGATAACGATGTATCTATGTAGGTTCAACACATTGAAGTAGCGTATACCTAATTAAATATGATTTAGCTACTTCTGTTTGTTGTTGCAGTGTTCTAGGTTTTGGCTTGGGTTCTAGTTACTGTTACTGTATTCTGGTTACAACATTATGAGAAGTGATTCATTGATTCAATTTTGGTTGGCACAAAGGAGATTGGTTGATGTAGATATAATTGATGGTTGGTTGAATTTATTGTTGGATCTGGTTTGAAAATTTATGAAACGTGGTCCTGGAAGAAAAGCGAAGGTTGTAGCCTTTTGTAGGCCTGCATGTACGTACTAGTAGACAAAAAATCTGGTACAAGAGCTAGTGGGTTGTAGCTCCCTTCTAGGAGAAGCTAGAGAATGAGAGAAGGTTGTAGCCTTCTGTAGGTAGAAGCCTATGTACTGGTATAAGTCTGCACCAGTACAAAAATTGTAAAAAGAAGTTTCTTATTAAAGGAAGATAGAGACGATTGCAGTAAATCGTTTTCACCCACATTGGGTTTCCACCTTATATCTTGTGTTCATGTGTGTGATTTTCTCTTTTGTTTTACTGCACCTGGTTACTATTTATATGGTTTTGATGCACATATTAAAGATCAACATATGATGAATTAACTAAGTTATAAGTTTGAAGAGTATACGTTAGTTGCCTTACATACAACTATGTATACATGCAAGTTTAATTAATATAAGTAGCATATATAAATCTGATTTTGAAAATGAAATATTACTGACTTTATAATACTGATTCACCCCCCCTCTTAGTATTATTTCCAACAGTTGGTATTAGAGCAGGTCCTTCAGAAGAAGCTTGATCGCTTGAAGCAAGATCTATCATCATGAGTAACTACGAAAGAGAGGGATCAATTAGACCACCAACCTTTTATGGGAGTAACTTCGTTTATTGGAAGGTAAGAACCACAACCTATCTTCAATCTCTTGGAACAAATGTATGCGAAATCATGGAATAAGGATATACATTTTTCAATGCGGGCACAGAAGGAACCTACTCATACATGATATGACTTCCCTTATTTGGCAACGGATGATGCAATTAATGCAGTGCTTGATCATTGGCTGGCAGAGTGGCGCACTACATCAAACTTGGCGATGGGGGTGAGAAATTATTCCACGCAGTGCAAGAAGGAGGAGGCCAAGCTCAAGATCGCACAATTGGCCGAAAAGAGGAAGAAGGAGGCTGTTACCAAGGCCTAAGAAAAGCGTGATGCTGCCTAACAAACAGATGGAACAGAGTGGGGCTCTAACAAAGGCATGAGGTCATCGTCACCCGAGATAGAGGAAGAGATGGACAAGCAAATAGAGTAGCATGACACAAACCCACAGGCTACGTCCACTCGCATCAAACATCCAAGGGAACAAGAGAAATGAGGGTCGGGGAAGAAATCCAAGGCCACTAAGATGTCGTTTGACCTAATCACCCTCATAGAGGGCGATTTGCATGACATTGGAGACATGGTGCAAGATGTCACCACGGAGGCCCTATAGTAGTTTGAGAAGCAGTAGAAATTAATATTAGGGGCCATCAAGATAGGTCTACATGAGCTGCAGACCCACGTGTCACAAGATAGCATGGTGTCCACTAGCCTTGCTATCGACACTTCTGAAGCTACCAAGATGCTTCGTGTGAAGGTCTCCAATATGATAATGTTGCCAGATGGAGCACTAACCATGAAGAATGAAGTTGGCAGGCCCAATATCAGTGCCCTCAAGGGAGTGGGGTTGAATCTGGCAATGCTCCCTAGCAAGGCACTTCACCTATTGTAGGATGGAGTGATTGCGGAACTAAAGGCCCATGAGGGTTGTGCTCTACAGGTGATCAGAAAGCATAGGATTAAAAATGAGTAGATGGCCCTACAGCGAGACTCTTCCATCACCATTGTGACTGAGGTAACTGACCAAAATAGGTGTATAATTCAAGTTGTGGAGGAGGCATGCCAAATGGTCCTAGAGTTGGCCATTCCTGAGGAAGAACTAGTCGAGGTGCGCGTCTGCAAGCTTGCTACAGTGGTGCGTGATGCTCATAGAAAGATGGCTAGGATTTAGCTAGAGTTGAACCTACATATTATAGAATTACAGCTGAAGGTCCACCCTTCAATTCTGCCAGAAGTAAAGGAGCACCATGTAACCACTGTCACAAAGGTGATAGCAATGGTCAATAGTGCAGTAGCAGAATGCACACAACTTTTTGAACAGTCGTTCGATGTCCTTACGAGCCTACATGAGGACTTTAATGTACAGCGACTGGAGATAGAAGCGTAAGAATTGCAGTAGTGCTATGTTATGAAACCAGCTCAAGAAAAGATAGAAAATATAGATCAACGCCTTAGAATTCAGCCTCTTCGAGGGGACAACCTCCTTTACATTACATAAATGAACAATTCTTAGATGATTCAAATGACAAAACCTCCTT